>JANHMN010001313.1:0-11837 GCA_030674055.1 Rhabdomys pumilio
TTCTTCTTCTTCTTCTTCTTCTTCTTCTTCTTCTTCTTCTTCTTCTTTCTTTTTTGAGACTGGGTCTCACTAGCCTTGACTGCTGGCCTGGATTTCACTCTGTGGACAAAGCTGACCTTGAACTCACAGAGATCCATCTGCCTCTGCCTCTCTCTCTGCCTCTCTCTGCCTCTCTCTGCCTCTCTCTCTCTGCCTCTCTCTCTGCCTCTCTGCCTCTGCTTCTGCCTCCTGAGTGCTAGGATCAAAGGTGTACACTATACAACCATGCCCAGAAGGACTCACTTCTTAATGGAAGCCAAAATTTTGCTTCAAGGTATGATAAAACTAAAATAGTCAAATCTGTTAGATTATAGAGAATAAAACTACAAAGCCAGGTGTGATGATTCACACCAGTAATTCCAGTTCTCAGATGACTGAGACAAGGGTATCATTTGTTCAACCAGTTTGAGATCTGTAGCAAAACCGTAACTGAAAAGTTAAAATACATATAAACATGAATACATATATGCATACATGACATACATGCATATATACACACAAACATACATGAAGGAGCTACTCTAGTGCTTTAACTATAATTCATATACCTTGTAACACATAAGATTCTTCTATTTGTGATGTCCCTGTCTTAAGGTAGTTTCTAGAAAGAATGCAGAGTCTTAGAATATTCCCCGAGCCTTTGGTGTTGGAGCTGTTTTAAAGATATATCCATTGGGAGTGGGCTCCATGGTTAAAGCCACAGATCAGGGAGTCTGCTATAAAGCCATGTTTCCTAGGAATGTGAGAAGCTACACACACAAAATCACACTAACATGATTGAGATGAGCAAAGACAACAACAGACATGTTAATGTGGACAGGAGAAAGCCCATGAGTCCTCAGTCTTACACAAAGAACTACAGGCAACACAGGATTGCTAAGAGCAGGAGAAATAGTTTTCCCTAAGAAGAGCAGAGCACACCAATTGTTTATCCAATCGCAAACGGTCAGCCCTGAGAACATGCATACAAGTAACATTATACAATGGAGTAGCTTGTATTTAGAAAACACACACATACATACATTAGTGGGAAAAGGGAAACTGAATCTGAAAGAGAGCTAGGAGAGGTGTATGGGAGGGTTTGGAGGAAGGAAAGGGATCGGGGAAGTGACACAATTATATCATAATCTCAAAAATAAAAGGAAAAATAGAATTCACACTCACTTTGATGATTGATTTGTCTTCCCGTCAAGTCAGTTTAATTCAAAGAAAACCTCTCTTGAGTGAAATATTTAATTTTTTCCCTCAAAATGGATTTAATTAGCTCTGTTGACATTTTTCTTTTCCGCATGTTATCCACAAAAATATGAGACTTGAGACATTATAAAACTATAGATCTGAAAATGAAACAGTATTTGAATTCAGCTTAGCAAGTAAATGTCACCCACCCGCGAGAGCCATTTGAAAGTGTGCAGCTGTTATTGACTTTGAACTGCGGCTGTGTTTTCCAGGCAACATTAGAACAGTAAGTCATTTGCCTGGAAAAAAAAAAATAAATGCCCTTCCTCGCTTATGGGTTTCAAACCTAGTCTTTTTTCAAATGAAAAAAAAAAAAAAACTCAGCTTTTAAAAACAATTTGCAATTGTTCCCAAAGGAATCTGAGAAAGAGTGTGGAGTGGAAAAGGCTATTGTTTCTGCCTTGACTGTTATTGTACTTATACCACTAAACCTGTTAGAAGGGCTTTTGGGAGTATTCTCAGTAAACATGTGCAAACTCTATTGAGGAATAAACTTTTGAAAGTTCAGTTCAGTTAAAAGGCATCTTCTCATTGTCAGACCACATACGGCAAGCATATTCTGTATCCCATATTCCTAGACAGATGCAGCAGTTTAGATGTGAAATTGCCCCAGCAGGCTCCTTTGTTTGAACTGTTGGTCACTGTGGTGGTTTGAATGAGAATGGCCACCATAAACTCATATATTTGAATGATTCTTAGATGGTGAAATTATTTGAGGAAAGATTAGAACAGCAGTTCGCAACCTGTGGGTCACAACCCAAAAAAAAGACTATAAGAAAACACATTATAATTCATAACAATAGCAAAATTACAGTTATAAAGCGGCAACAAAAAATTTTTAAGATTGGGAGTCACTACAACATAGGGAACTGTATTAAGGGGTTACAGCATTAAGAGGGCTGAGAAGCACTGGATCAGGAGATGTCAACTTGTTGGAGGACGTATGTCCCTGAAGATGGGCTTTAAGGTTTCAAAAACCCATGTCAGGCCCGGTCTCTCTCTCTCTCTCTCTCTCTCTCTCTCTCTCTCTCTCTCTCTCTTTCTTCTCCCTTCTCCCTTCTCCCTTCTCCCTTCTCCCTTCTCCCTTCTCCCTTCTCCCTTCTCCCTTCTCCTCTCTCTCTGTCTCTCTCTGTCTCTCTGTCTCTCTCTCTCTCTCTTTGTCTCTCTCTCTCTCTCTCTCTGTCTCTCTCTCTCTGTCAATCTGCCTCCAGCTTATGGATAAGATGTAAGTTCTTAGCTGCTCCAGCACCATGCCTGCTGTCATGCTTCCTGTCAAACTCACCCTCTGAAACTGAAAGCAAGTCCCCAGTCAAATACATGCTTTCTTTTATAAGTTGTCTTGCAGATGTTGTTCCTCATAGCAATAAAAAAGCAACCAAGATGGTCATCACACTGTTGGTATTTTATAAATATGTCAAACCATTAAAATCTGAGGTCTGGATGAAGGAAGGGCATGCTGGGACGCATCCTTGTAGGTTGTCTGTGCTTCCAGCCCAAGCTCTCTACTTCCTGTCTGCATCTCAATGAGAGGAGGTGCTTCCATGAACTCTGTTGCTCCTTCTCTCCCAAGGTAGAATAAACATGCGAGCCAAAATAACCCTCTGTTCCTTTAAATTGCTTCAGGCAGTGAATCACTGCAATAAGAAAATGGCTGAGGGGGAAAGCACATGATCTTTTAAGATTAAATACGTAAAATCTTGAGGGATGATCACTTTACTTTCTTCTGAAAGTGAAAATGATAGCTCATTAGGCCAGCCTTCTTTTAATTTGTTGGGATTACAGAATCATTTTCAAAGTTACAGACTGCTCTTGACCTAACTTCTTAATGAAACTGTTATCTGTCTCATTAAATACAAGGAAGAAAATACACCAAAACAATGCTAACAAAAGCCCACATTGATGGTTTCATCCAGGCATCCAGACAAAAATGTCTTCCTTTTGGTTGATAAACATTGCACAAAATCAAGTTGCATCAATAACCCATGTTTGATATCCCCCTTTGTTGAAATAATGTTTTAATTGAGCTGACCCAAATCTTTCAAAAGGGAGGCTCCATCCTCACCTCATTTTCCACCTCTTTCAATACACACACACACACACACACTCACACACTCACTAACATACACACTCATACACACACACTCACACACACACACTCACACACACACTCACACACACTCACACACATTCACATACACACACACTCACACACACTCACACACACTCACACACACTCACACACTCACTAACACACTCACACTCACTCACACTCACACACACGCACACACACTCACTAACACACACTCACACACTCACTAACACACTCACACTCACACACTCACAAACACATACACACTCACTAACACACACATACTCACACACACACACACACTCAGACACACACACACACACACACACACACACACACTCACCACCACCACCACTACCATCTCATTCCACTTCTAAGGACAGAAAATAGCAATACTTCCATTGCTTATTGTCTCTTTTTTTGTGGGCAACTACATTTTCTTTTCTCCTTCATGCAAATGTGTTCCATATTTCTCTAATTCCTCCTTTGAGAGATCCAAGGTTTGGAAAGATTATTTGCAGGCACACTGTCTTTTGCATTGCACCTTAAATTGTGTCTGACAGTGACATTTATACTTGCCAGAAATGCACTTAGGCAATAGGCCTGCTGTGGCGGTTTGAGTTTATGCAAACCTATGTAATTGCTGATGATGGAGGAAAGATAATTGAACTTAATATTTGATGAGAAAGACAGAAAAATTATGATCCTTCTTGTCTCCTCTGGGCTGAGTTGCCAATTAGCAGAATTTGGAGCACAGTGCCACAATAAAATAAAAAGGAATTACAAAAGTGGTAAGTTCCATAAAAATCTAGCAGTGCATAGGGGATGGGAGTAAAAGAAGTCAAGGCCAGCAAGGAATTGTTTAGAGAATATAGACAGGTCAAACCCAAGTACGCAGAATGTCCCCAGTCACACCCAAAAGACAAGACTGAGATAGCATGGTGAGATAAAGGGAAAGGGTAACAACACTGCTGAGGCAGCTAACGCAATAGAAGGGTTTTTGTTTCCATTTAAACTAAAGGCCATTGATCTCAGCTTTTTCTATGCCGCAGACCCCAGGATGTCTGCCCAGCTGCTGAACTTGAAATGTAGCAAAACCTTCTCGGCCAACTCATGTGTGTTGTCCTGGGCATGTAGAGCTCAGACCATCCTTGGTGTCAATGGTCTTAGACTGATTTCTTGCTTTGGTACTTCAATCAGGGCAGTCTTTAGGATTAGCAAACACTCATCTTCCAGAATGAATACATGCCATACATAAGCCCTCTCTGTTGAGTATCACAATTTTGAAATAAAGGATTTACTCTTGTTAAATAGTGTAACATCCAAGATGTTTGTGGTATGAATGGAACTTAGAAATAAATAAAATTTAAACATTATAGGACTGTGATTGTAGAAATACTCTCCTCTAAACCAAATAGCATTTCATTGTTCTCATATTTGATCATCATAAATTTGAATATATGTATATTTGGTTGTATAAAGTGAAAATTGTGCTAAACCTTAGAAAATGTCATTCTTGCTATCCTATCACACTGAAAGGCCTTATCAGGGTTGTTATTGAAGTGTGGTGTGCATGCAGCTATGGATTTATGTATGTATACCTATGCACGCTGAGGATATGTATGTGTGTAGAAACTAAAGGTCAACCCTGGGTGTCTTCTTCAAAATCTCTTGTTTAACCTAGAGTCCCTTAATTTGGTTTAGCCTGGCTGGCTAACAAGCTCTAGGGATCTGCCTGCCCCTGTACCCCAAGTTCTGGGGTTACAGACAGGCTACCAAATCCAGATGGCTGCTGATTATTTGAACTCAGGACCTTATGCTTGCCCATCAAGAATTTACCAACAGTAATCTTGGCAACCCCTGGACTTTTGATGATTTTTTTCCCGAGTGATATAAAAGTTCATAATGACAGTAACATAGCAACTCATGTTGTTTTCATGGGACAACTTAAAGAGACAGACGGTAGAAAGAGACCAGTCTGACCTCAACAGATGGGAGTGTTTATTTCAAAGAGCTATGAGTAGGCACAGCAGAAAAGGATGTTTGCCAAAGGGTAAAGAGACACTTCAGATTTGTGTTGGGGGTTGAGGAATGGGAAGTTAGGTGCAATTTATAGAGCTACATGCAAGCATATGATTTCTCCTCCTAGAGTTATGTGTCCTGGCAAAGCCATTTTATCTTTAGAAACTGCCTTGTCCTGGCTATCAGGATGCAGGTGCTAGTCGGTGGCTGAGCATAGCGATGGCATCGAGAGAAAGGGGGTGGAATTTCAGCACGTGGCCTTCCTCAGGGTTTGGCCGTTTGTTCAAGGTTTTCTCTAGCAAATAATACATAAGAAAACACAGCAATAAATCCAGGCGTGCAATTTAGTTGTGAAGTATGTGTTTAATTATGTGAGGTTTTAAATTTGATCTCAACACAACAAACAAACAAACAAACAAAACTGTGTGACTACAAGTGATAGGCGATGATGGCAGGTAGACAGAAGATAGGTCATATACAGCTAGAATAATGAAAGAACATATATTCTATGTCCATCTGATCCCACTTAACTACAGTCTTGTACTCAAGACAATGCCACAAAGCATTAAATATGCGCCCTCATAAAGATTAGCTTTCATCTAATTTTGCACTCCATAAATTATCTGTTCATAATGGCCTCAAATTTGAAAAAAAAAAAAAAAAACATTGAGATAATTGGCTATCGGCCTATTCTATCAATTTCATAATTACTGTGCTCTCTTCTTTCCACCTAAAACACTGTTCCTCTTGTCCCTCTGGTGAGTTCCCAGGCCTGCTTTCTCACACATTCTTTTTCCTATGACTGCAGTTCCCTGGGCAGACCTTGGTTATTATGGCAAAAATAGATATGAATCTTCTCAATGAATCTAAAGGCCTGATAACGAACTCTAGGCTCTTCAAGTTCATGAATCCAAGAAGTGGCCTCAGCTCAGATCAATGAGGCAAAACTTGAAAGGTATAACTATTACTTTCTTCATTTACTCTCTTAACACTCTATAGCAGCTAAATTTGGGAACTTATTGCCCTAGTTCAGAGGTCAGAAATCCAAAATCAGCACTAATGGCCCAGAGCCAAGACATCAACAGGTTCACAATTCTTCCAAAGGGTCTAGGAAAAAAATGTGACTCCTCGCCCCTTCTAGCTCCTGTTGACTTCAATATTATTGGCTTGATGCTGCACCATGTTCTCTGTCTTTGACCATATTGCCTTCTCTTCTCTATCAGTAAGTTCCCTCTTCTTTCTAAGGACACAGGGCTAGTTCTGCCTGAATAGATCTCCTTTGAGATGCTTAACGTAATCAGATCCACAGTTCCATTCTTCCTACACATAATACCACTTCAAGCTTCAGGAATTTGAACTCCATGTGATTAGGGACCACAAGCTTATTAGATTCATATTACACATTCATTCAAAATTATGGTCAAATTCAATCTCTTCAACTGCCACAGGAATCCACATTCCATACTAAGAGGTGCATTACATCAAAACATGACAGTTTCTGTTCCCCATTCAAAGATTTGCATCCTTAGAAGATCTTTCTTATTGACCTGATCATATGGGCTACTCGTGCATCATTCCAACGAGATATCTGATACACACAATTTAAGGAAGAAAGGCTCATCCTGGCTCATGGTGCCACAGGCTAGTAAACCATCATACTTAAAGAGGCTGGTAGAATGGCCATCCAGTGCAGTGGGAATATGAGGTGGCAGCTATTCAGGCAGTGGGTGTCCAGAGAGCAAAGACAACAGCCTACAACCAAAGACTAGCTAACCTTCAAATGCTTGCCCCTGTAACCTAATTCTGCCAGCCAGGCCTCATCTCCTCAAGGCTTTCCAACCTTCAAAATAGTGCCACAAGCTGGGACCAACTGCTCAAAACCTAAGCCTTTGGGAAGCACTTCATATTCAAATGGTAACATATATTCATACCGATGGCTTTCTCCCTGACAGCCACCTCATTCTGAAACAGACAAGTCTGAGTTGCAGGCTTCTCAGATGCATCTGACACCAGTGAATCCCTATTTATCTTTATAATCCTCCAGATCAAATGGTTTGGGATGAACATCCTTCTCCCTTCTCCAAACCAGTTCCGGCTAGCTAGACAAGCTGTTACCAAAAGGTTCTCCATGAATTGCTCTGCTGTAAAGTATTCTTAAGTGTTAACAAGGAGAAGATTATGAAATCAAACTGGGAAACTCTGGGATAAAGCACACTGAGTACTCAGTCTGCTCCATTTCTACTGAAGCCTTCAGTGCGCTGATCTCAGCCAGAATTCTGTTAGCAGAGATGGCCATGAACACCTTTTCTGAAGGTGTCACTTCATGAGACAACAAAAATGTGTAGGAAATAGTTTAGGAAATTCTTTTATCTAGACCCGAAAAATGTAATAAAGATAAGGAAAAGATGGTTGTAATTATGAAAAACAAACAAACAAACAAAAAACACAAGATCTTAAAGAATTGCCAACATAGCTTCTTAGAAGCTGAAGAGGAGGAAAACCTGGCTGAGGAAATGTTTGAAACAATGCTGGAGGCAGCTGTCTACCTACTAAAGAATGATGTTCATTACCAAGTGTCGCCAAGTGTTGTTTACATCATCACTTGCCATCACTTGTATTATCTCTCTATTAATTATAAGAAAAAGTCAACTCTACTGATCACAGTTTTTTGAAAAAAAAAATATACTCTGTAGAGTATCAATGCATAGGACTATGAAACTCCCTAACAGTATTATGAGATTGACAAAAGTATTGTGATATGGCAAAAAGAGTAGAAAAGTTTTCTATGCTATTGTAAAGCTCTGTGACTTGACTTGAAAAGGTGTCAATCAATAAAAATACAAGAAAACTGATGACTGGCCCATCTGTTATGCCTCTACAGCTTTTGATTTTAAGATTATACGACTAATCGATATAGTCAATAGCAAGAATAATTACAGGGAAATTACAAACATTTCAAAAATCTTTTTTTATATAACAGGGCCCCACGCTACTTGAAGAAAAATGTCTAATGGAGCTTTTCAGAGACATTCATCCCGGAGTACTTAGGACAACAGGCTTTGTAAGAGAGTGCCATTGGGATCTTTTGCCTTAGAAATTTCAGTAGAAGCACTCAGACACATAAGGCAGAGGTAGACAAGAAAAATGGGGTACTATTTTTTTTCTATCCTCACATATCCAAAGAAAAGCATTTAGTCTGGAGGGTGAGACAGTTGGAATCGCTGTGCTTCAGATGGGGCCAGATAAATAATTTGTAAGGTCCAATGCAAAACAGAAATGCGGGTCCCCTTTTCACAAAACTGACAAATAGCTTTCTCCTTTTCACTGCAGTGATTTCTTTTCTTTCTGTTGTTTTCAATGCAGTGTCCTCTGTTCCACTAACCCAGCCCCAACCCTGCCTGCTCTCTTGCTCAGGTCCTTGCTGGAGGGAGAAGGCAACAGGCTAAGAGGGACAGGGAAACAATGTCTTTGAATCCATTCTCAGGGGTCACCATAGGTCACATAAGGTGGACCCCACATGAGCAAAGTCCCCAAGCCCACAAAACAGATTCCATTGCGCCACCAGACTTCACTTCTAAAGCCTGATCCAAGGGGAGAAGTCTTCAAGAACAGCAATATGGCGACTGCAGGACATTAAACACAAGTGTTCCGTGGTCACAATGGCCACACATCATGTAGGCTGTCCTGCTAACAGAGCATGGCCCTAGCCAAATGCACGAACGGTGACAAGCATGAGCCGGCAGAGCCAGTGTAGATGGCCACACTGACACTGCACAACCTCCCTTTCCAGATTTTACCTGGTTCTGCTGCCCAGAATGAGACCAGAGAGACTGAGCAGTCCCCGGTGGTACTGGGGACTTTCAAGGAGGTTTCAAGTCCGTTTCTGTTCCATCCTTACTATTAGTGTCTTGTTTAACTCCCTGTTTCACTATTACTGCATAACTGTGAGTTGTTTCTGGGGAGTAAATCTAATCATTTATTATCTCCACACCTCATTCATTGCACGCTTACTTTCTCTCATACTGACAATAGGGAGAATCACCGATTTTTGTCTAATTTTAGATTTAATCTCAACAGTATTGAAAGATAGCAAAAGAGGGAGAAAACGAAGCTTGCACATCTGGTATATATGTATCGGGAAATAGGAACATTATTTCAGAGCTAAGGTATGACTGTCCTGCCAGGCTGATCTTGAACTCATGGCTGCAGTGATATTCTGACATCAGCCCTCCTGAGGAACTGAGATTCCTGGCAATGACCACCTTGCCCCACTCTGAATGATTTCTTCCTATTTCTTTCTTTCTTCTAAAATATTTATATAATTACTTAACTTTTGTGTCTGCTTGGTGAAAATTTGCCATGCAACATCTGAGATGCATAAATTTCAGAAATATGGAAGTTGGTGATTTTTTTAAAAAATGTAAGTTTTCTTTGCCAAACTCAAAGAATCTGAAGCACATTGAGTCATCAAAAAGATTAAGTCCCCAAAGCTAAAGGAGACTATAGCAACAAAAGACTGCTAACGAGAATAGTAAAGTTCTATTATAACTTCCTCCAGTACTGTAAAAATCATGAAGTGATTTACAAAGTTCTGGCAAGAGAATCATGCAGCATCAAACACAGTCTTATTAGCTATAAAGCATCTAATTTTTGAACAGATGTATGATCCCTAATCAAACACCTCCGGGGGCTAATTCAGAACCACAGGGTTTAATTTGAGGAAAGAAGAGAGTATTCTTTTTTCTCCATAATGCCATCGTTTCAGCCTATACTGCTGCTTTACCACCAGTGAAGGGGAGAGATGCTTCCCAGGGCTCTTGTCTATTATTACTTCCAACACAACTGCCGAGATCTAGGACGATCAAGCGTCTAAAGTACATAAAAAGCATATTGAATCTGAGCTGCTTATGGGGAGGATATCCAGCGGGAGGTGGCATTCCTGCTCTCTGCACTGATGGATACCTGACAGCACACAATTCTTAGAAAAGAAAAAGAGTGCTTCACAACAGCCTGGTTTCCTTTGACTTTGGAGCAGAACACAGAGAGTATAGAGAAGGGATTTATTCGATAAGACTCACATACCTATAAGGACCAATTAATATGGACCTTGGGTACCCACGATATGGGCATCAGAGTAGATTCAGTTGTTGAACAGCTCTGCCTCCTCTATCAGTAGCATTATAGAATGTGTGAGGTCCTGCTGACCACAACATACAGCAAGTACTAAAGGCTGATCTCTCTGATACGGAATGATTTATTAGCTTTTCTATACCCTCTGGGTTACATTATCACATTGGCTGTAGGGAATAATATAGACTTCTTCATTAAGACCCTTAAAGATAAAAGACCTCTAAGTTCCATGTGCATTGCAAAGATATCCATACATTACACTAAAGACTTTCTTTTACAATCAGTAAGGTCATGTAATGATACCATACCAGAAATGCAAACCATAGTCACAGCAAGGCACTCCTCCAAGGCTAGTATAAAAGTCAGAGCAGTGTGGAGAAATTAGAATGCTTCTGCTATGGTATGCTCATTTAGAAAAGTAGTTTGGTAATTTTGTATTTATTTTCTAGCCCTTCGAATCCGCCCTTCAGTACACTGTCAAGAGAAATTAAAAGACATGCTACATAGAACCTACTGTGGAGAACATTGCCTTAAACATTTGCATTCAATATCCAAAACCTGGGAAGAACGTAAATTCCTATCGATGTATAAATGAATAAATAAAATATGGTATATCCTTATAACCTATAACAAAGCTGAGCGTGGTGTCATGCTCCTGTGAACCAAACACAGGAGAAAGAGAGACAGGCAAATAGATCCCCGGAGCTCACTGGCCAGTTGGCCTAGCCTAACTCATGAGAGTTGATGTCACAGGGAGATTGATCTGTCTCTAGTGAGTCATCAAAGCAGGGCTCATAGGGGCTTACAGAGACTGAAGCTTGCATGGATCTAAGCTAGGTCCTTTATATGTTGTGATTGTTTTACATATATGTGATTGTTTAGCTTAGGGATTTTGTGGGACTCCTAAACATAGAAGTGAGGGTTTCTTTCTATGACTTTTTTGCCTGTTCTTGGGACCCTTTTTCTCCCACTGGGTTGCCTTTTCCAGCCTTGGTATAAGAATTTATACCTACTCTGGCTGTATCTTGTTATAATGTTTTCAGTTGATATCCCTAGGAGGTCTGCTCTTTTCTTGAGGGAAATGGAGAAAGGGAACTGGAAGGAAAGGAGAGAGGGGAAGCCATGGTCAGGATGTATTGTATAAAAGAAGAGTAAATAAAAACAAAAAAAGTAGAGGGACAGCAATCAAAGGAAGACATGGACTATAACCTTAGGTCTCCTCATGCAGTTCACCCAATAATTGTGTACACACTATACATGCACACTAAAACACACACACACACACACACACACACACACACAGCATAAAGGACAGATA
>JANHMN010001314.1:0-11833 GCA_030674055.1 Rhabdomys pumilio
CTTTTCTTTTAATCCTCACTCCTGCGCTGGAGAACCTGTTGACTGACTGAGTGGGCTTGGTCAGAGAAAGACATAGACAAAAAGTTACAGAGAGAAAAAGACAGAGAGGCAGAGAGACCAAGAGAGTCAGAGACAATGGCAGAGAGAGAAACAGATATATTTAGTGTTTGCACACTGACTTGCTGAATGGTGCTTCATTTATGGGTCCTCCCTTCCCTGCCTGGAGGTCTAATCATACTGGACACACCCTATCTCACATCATCACAGTCATTTCTGTTATCCAGACCTGCAAAGTAAACTCAGGCTACCTAATCATTCCAGAGAGACCTGAGAAGTAGGCTGCAAATTAATGTGGGAGAACAAAAAACATCACAGAGCTCAGAATTAGAGGAGAAATATCCTGGTTGAGCTTGGATTGTGACCATAAGTTCAGATTTTATACATTCCCACATGAGAATCTGATTCATTCTAGCTAGGTCAAAATAAGATTAAATGGATAAAGTCTTCACTATCCTATCAGGTGTCAGCTTTGGCCTGAGAGGTGTGGCTTCAAAAGGGAGGTGTGAGGGGGAAGGAGTACATAAGGACTTAAATGGCTGCAAAGTCCCTGTGAGCCTTGGAGTCTAAAGTGACTGCCTGACTTGCTGAGACTGAAGCTTCTGAGAACAGTGTCCACAGCAGGTAAGTCATTTGTATCTATCAGGTCACCCCTTCTGACTTGGCTTGACAGTATGCATTTCATCTTAATGTTTTTTGTGTGTATGATTCCTTGCATGCTGCTTGCTTTCTTTGTGTGGTTATTTTGAAGCAGCCAACTTCATTTAGCCCCAGATAGACCAAAGTCCAAATGTAGCCAAGTGTCATGAAACACACTAAATGTTCAGCCTCTACCTCCTGAGACCTGAGGCTGCCCTGCTCTGCTTGTGTACAGTGGGTTAAGGAAGCAGTATTCAAGGATTCAGGCATTGTTGAGGTCCGAACTACCCCATATTGGGGGCCAAGATGTTGAGACCTGCTCTGCCCCACACTTGGGGGACAAAATGTCCTGGCCTGAGTTGCCACTTCATTCCGAGGGTCAGCATCTAGCAAGAGATTCGAAGAATGGAGACAAGACAGGGTGTGTAATCAAGTCCCGTTTTTCGTTTATTTTTTTCTCCTATTGTCTCCCTCTTATTGTCTCTTATTGAAGGGAAGTTTGGGGTATTTATACACTGTCATGTGCCTTGCAGGTGTGGATATGATAAGCCTTACAGGCGTGGATAGCGTGGATAGCACGTGCACCACCGTGCGCCTTGCAGGTGTGGATACCACATGCCTCTTGCAGCTGGGGGCACTAAACAGCAAAACAAGATATTTATCAGAGTGTGCTCAGCTGTTGTAAGCTGTTGAAAACCAAGTCTCATGCCAGGGTATATGGCTCAGGATGGGTACAAAAGCTGATAGTTGCTTTCTAGCCTCTTTCTGCTAAAAGTTGGCTCCCAACAAGGCATACTGGAAAATGCCATATATCCTGAACAACTCTAATCTACCTTTCAAAATTTTTCATTCTAAACAAATGTCGATTTATGAAATGACATAAAAGAAAATTCTATATGGGAGAACACCTGGGTATGAGTTATTGGAAAGCATCAAATTGACAGTTTTAAGCATTCAATCTATTTTTGATTGATTTGTACTTTCTGACTGCCATGCATAATTCCTCCCTCAACCCTTCCCTCACTTCCCTAGCCTTCTGCTCTGAGTGCTTGGGCCCTTCCTGGGTATCTCCCCACCCTTTCACATCAAATTTGTGAGATTGGGTGCTTCTTCCCTTGCTGTGGTCCACAAGGCAGAGTAGCCAGGTGAATATATACATCACACATATGGGCAACAGCCTTTGAGACAGACCACTTAACCAATTGTTTGGGCCTATGTAAAACTAAGCTGCATTAAAGCTACATATGTGTGGAGAGCCCTAGGTTTTGTCTCTGCATATTTTTTCAATGGGAATTCAGTCTCTGAGAGCCCTGAGGGTCTTCATTACTTGGCAGTGTTGATCTTCCTGTGGAGTTCCTATCCCTTTCAAGGCCTGCAGACCTACCTCCTATTGTTCCATAAGAATAATATGTTCCAAGCTCTATTCCCTGTTTGTCTGAGGGACTCTGAGTCAGCTGCTGGGTGGAGCCTCTCAGACAATAGGAATTCTAGCCTCATGTCTGCAAGCATAACAGAGTATCGTTAATAATGTCAGGAATTGGTGCTTGTTCATGCTTGTTGGGGGTCATTATTATTTCACTATTCCTTCAGTATCTGTTCCATGTACCATCCTGTTATTTCTTGAACACAAGATAAATTTTTAGTCATGATTTTGTAATTGGGTATTGTTCCTATTGCCCTACTGGAGTTTCCACCTGGCTAAAGTGGGTGGCTACTTCAGGTTCAATTTCTCCTAAGCTGAGAGTAACAGATAAGTTCAACCCCATATTATTGGGCACCTGCCTTATTTCAGTTTTATGTCTGACCCTGGAGATATTCCCAACTACCCATCCCATCAGCTGCAGATTTCCATTCACTCTCATGGCCATCTTGCATCTTCCCTATCTCTGCCCACACCTGGTCCCACCCGAAGCACTATCTTCCCCATCCTCTCTCCCACCCCATTTCCTACTACCATCTGCCTCTTATGAGTATTTTATCCTCCTATGTGAGATTCAAGCATCCTCACTTGTTCCTTCCTTTTTGTTTATTAGCTTCTTTGTATCTGTAGAGTATAGCATGCTTATCCTGTATATTGAGGTTACTATCTACCCTTTAGTGAGTATATACCATGCTTATTCTTTTCTGACTGGGTTATCTTACTCAGCATGATATTCTCCTATGCCATTCATTGGCCTGCACAATTTATTCTGTCTTTGTTTTTAATAGCTGAATGATATTCCATTGTGTATATGTATCACAATGTCTTTGTCAGTCTTCAGCTGTGCCCATGTCTGCTTGTTTACAGTTTGTGACTGTTAACAGAAAGCTGCTATAAACATAGTTGGACAGGTGTCTTTGTGCCATGACAGAGCATGTTTGAGGGATTATACATTCCATTGGGATAGAACTGTGCTGCTCTGGGCAGCTTAACTTGCCCCAGAGGATTCATCATATGGAGAAAATAAATGGCTTATCTGTATAGTTCAGGGCCCACAAGTCTGTTCAAGGTGGGAGGAGAGGTGGCAAGGAAATTGAGGGTCCCCTGAGATCCTTCTGATACTCCAGGTAGCTTGACTTGCCCCAGGGGTCTTGGAGCAGAAAAGATAGGAGAGAGAATAGATGCTTGCCTGTATGGTATCTGATCCACAAGTCTGCTGAAGACAGCAGGAGATTGCATATCCAGAGGGACCACAGGGTGCTTAGGGAAGATTAGGAGGCCTGAGAGGACTGAATGAGCAGGGAGAATGGTGGGGAACGGAAGGTTACATGAATGGTTCACATTCCCTGGTCTGATGAAGGTGGGAGGAAAGGTGGTGGGAAAAATGAAGGAAGTCTTTGATAGAAGGCTGAAGAGGGCCTCAGTGCATTCAATATTTAGATAACAGTTTAGAAGTGCAGTTATGGCTCCTGCTTCTAAATATTATTTAAGTAAAATTCTATCCATTTTATACAGTATACCGTTCCATTGATTGTAGTAAAACCATAATTGTTTCCATAAAGTGTCAGATTCATGTGTGATTCTTCTGTTACAGTGTAGAGTAGAACTCATAGGAACATTGTATCAGATTGTGCAGATTGCAGGGAAGATGTGTTTAAATGGTGCTTATATATTACCAGGAGTACCTTGAAGGAACTGTGGCAATGAGAAAGACAGATATCCAGTAATATAAATTACAGGGTTTGCAGTGTCACCAGACTACAGATTGGACCCCTGCCTGGTTTATGTAATTAGTGGGGTCTGGGGTGTGGAGAGGCTTGCTGAAGTTGTTTTAAATAAATTATTTTTTTCCTTTGGATATTTCCACAGTATCTACATACCTGAAAGTCATGATGAGTTTCAGGGCCCCACCAACACTCCAGCAGCTGGCAAGAAGAAGCCTGCTTAAAGATGAAGCCTTGGTCATCTCTGCTCTGAAGGACCTGCCCTTGCATTTCTTCCCACCACTCTTCAAGGATGCATTTATCATGAAAAAACCTAACATCGTGAGGCAGATGGTGGCAGCATGGCCCTTCCCCTGCCTTCCTTTAAAAGCTCTCTTTAAAAACTTCTCTTTACAAACTCTCCACCTGGAGTCTTTCAAAGCTGTGCTGGATGGCCTTGATTTGCTGATGGCACAAAAGGATCGAACCAGGTAAGTAAAATTTTGGTAGGACTGGAGGAAGTTTGTATGGATGGAAGTGAATATAGTATTCAAAATGTGGTCCAAAGTGAATCAGAGGCTTCTGATTGCAGGAGTCAGTATCTTCTAGAATGGAAATAAAGCAACAGAACAGTGGTGTATGTAGGACAGCTGAGAAAAGAAATAGCCAATATGCAAAAAGTATGTCCCTGCCTCTTCCCCAGGCACTAGAAGTGGAAGCTGTGTGTTCAAAGAATTTATTTAGAAGTTGAATTATGGGTCATGCAGATTATACATTTTGTCTCCTGCCATGCAGGGGGCCACCACCCCGCCCTGGCTTGGGGTGAGAGGGGGAGAGATGCAGCTTCTTCTTTCTTCTCCTCCCACCGTCCGGTTCTTCTCAAGGTAGCCCCTAATGCTACTACTGTAACTGATCTGCAGTCAGGGATCCTGTGGCCTGAGACTGGCACTAGTATCCCAGCCTTAAGACCAGCAAGGGGTTAAGTAAATAGTTTTGTGCTATCCTAAAAACTTCTGAGGGTAAGAGACTGCAGGCTAGGGTGATTAACACCTGTAGCCTAACTGCAGAGGATTAGGCAAAGTGGCCTTTGTTCTATCTCAGCAGGAACTGCTGGGCTTTAACTTATGGCTGGGTCACAGGAAGAAAAGACACTTAGAAAAGTTGCTATAGAGTTTATTAAGTGTAAAAAGTATCCTATAAAAGCTATCTGAGGGGAAACGTGGAAAGGTCCTGAGTGGGGAAGAAGAAAAGATTCTAACAAAGTAAAGATTCTAAGGGAGAAAAACTCTAGACAGGGGGAAAAAGAAAGGGCGATGGGCTTCTAACTAACTATTCTAACTAACTCTATTCTAACTAACTCTACTCTAACTCACTAACTTACTCTCTGTCTTTGTCTTCAGTATTTATGCACCATTCAGCATACATGATCACATGTTACAAAGTTCATCACACGTTCACACCAAAATTCAAATCATAAATTGAAATAGAAGTTTACAACACAGAATGTTTACATGAATATCCATTAGGAGTAATTATCTAACTAGACATTCATCACCTATCTAGTTCCACAGGTTCGCAGAAAGTTTGGAACTAAATTTGTGAAGTTTTGTATAGATAACCCAGGCAATATTTTCTCTTCTGTCCTGGTACCTATAATAAATTGTGGATTACCTTTAGTGACCTTGGTTAATGGTTTTATGACCTCTTGGACTGTGCTCTAAGCAGGAGAAGGTCTAGGGGCAATTAACTGATAACACTCAGGAGACTGGCAGAGTTCTCTTTGCAGTTTTGACTATGCCTGAGGGACTTAATAGCAGTCCTGTTACAAAAGAGCTTAGTAATCATTGATATAATTTTAGGAATTCTTATAGGATCATCATTAAGACTTAAGAATTCATCTATTTGCCTATATAGTATCACTACAAGACAGTACATCTTCGTGGGTCTTCAGAGATCTGCTACAAAGGAGTGTGCAATTGCTTAGTGATTGTTGCATAAATAATAATAATAATAATAATAATAATAATAATAATAATAATAATAAGTGGGAAAAGCATATTAATAGCAGGAATCTTTCCTAAAATCACATCCACCACAGCTAATGGGGCACACTCGTCGCAGATTATATAATCCGAGGCAAGCATTTCAGGATGACCATCTGCTCATTATTAGCTTGTCCCATTATGGCTCCTGGCACTGCCATGTGAATGTCCTTCTACTTTACTCACAGGAGGTGCAAACTACAAGTGCTTGATTTACGAGATGCCCACCTTGACTTCTGGAAGGTTTGGGCTGGAAGACAGCATATGGACTCCTCTCCAGATGTCATTGGCACCAACCAAGCTTTGGGAAATCATTCCATTCTAGGCAAGAAACAGCCCATGACAGTATTGATGAGTCATTTTCGCATGTCCCGCCATTCTGATTATCTAAAGTGTTTTTATCAGTGGGCCAAGCAGAGGAAAGATGTGATACAGGTGAAGTGTAAGAAGTTAGAGTTTCAGGGATTTTCTATCTATGACCCACTGGATGTTTTGGAAATTTTTGATACAAGCTCAATCCAGGAATTGGAAATAAACACATGGTGGGACATTCACACCTTAGCACTGCTAGCCCCTAGCCTGGGCCAGATGAAAAACCTCCAGAAACTCATTTTCCAGAAAATCTATGAACCTTTGGATTTGCCTCAGGACCAAGAAATGGAAGCCTGTTGTTTTACAGAGATCTTTTCCCAGTTCTCCAAACTGAATAAGCTCCAACATCTCTTTTTTAATAATGTCTACTTCCTGGATGGTCGCCTGGACCAAGTGCTCAGGTAAGAAAGGACAGTGAGCTTTACCCTCGGGTGAGCAAAGTATTTCGTTGTTGGTTTGCTTTACATTAAACGTCAGTTTATATAGTGGTTTGCCTGCCAGTGTTAAATTTATATAGATGTGAGCTTAGAATAATTGATATATTTTATGCTGCTGTTGCATCCTGATTTTTCACCTTAGTAAATTCAAACTGTCACAACTGTTTCCATGTTTTTTAATTCATGTTTTCATGAATTAAATGAAAATGGGTCTGTAAAAGGTATGAGATCTTATACCACATGTCCTCATGTCAATTCTGTCCTCAAAACTATATGAACAGTTTCCATCTTCTCTGACTTCCAATGGTTCAAAGGAAATTTGAGCACAGTAGATGGGAAATGAGTGAATGACTGTGGTCAAATGGAAACCCTATGAACAGAGCAGAGGCTGTGTGTGGAAGCTAGAGCACATGGTGACAGCTGGGGATGGTTCTGAGTGGTTCCCAGTTGATTCTACTGTGTTCTCATGCTTATACCATCTGTCTCCAAACATGTTTTCTGCTTACCAGTTCAGAAGGAATTGTAGAGCTGAGTCAATAGCACTCACAGTGATAGCTAATATCTATCCTACCTAGAAGAGAACATCACTCTGTTCCGAAGGTCAGAGTCTAGCAAGAGAGAGAGTGGGGGGAAGAAGGGGAAGAGACGAAGAATAGAGACAAGCCAGAGGATCTGTAGTCAAGTCTCGTTTACTGTCTCCCATAGACTATTCACGCCTCCTATTGACACTATTACAAGGAATTCCTGGGTATTTATAAGCACAAGCAGGAGAACATAGGTGAAGACATTTTGCACCATGCAGCTGGAATCACTAAACAGGAAAACAAACTATATGGGAGAAACAAGATGTTTGTCAGTGTACTTCAGCTGTTGTAGGCTGTTGAAAAACATGTCTCCATCAGGGTAGATGGCTGCAAAGATGATAGCTGCTTTCTAGCTGATTTCTGCTAAAAGTTGGCTCCCAACAGAACATGACATTGTTAGCCGTTCATCATGGAGCTTCCTGTCTTGACGATAATAATGGTCTGAGAATGACCTAGGAATAGGGTGACTCTGCTACCTTGAAGTCATAGGTTATCTTCTGCCACTATTGATCTTGAGTCATGTAAAGTTCTTTATCTCTCTCTCTCTCTCTTTGTCTCTAGGTGCTTGGAGACTCCATTAGAGACCCTTGCTATAACTCGCTGCATGCTGTCACAATCAGATATGAACTATCTGTCCCAGTGTCCAAGCATCCAGAAGCTCAAACACCTGGACCTGAGTGGTGTCACCTTTGTACATTTAAATGATGCATTTCTAGGAAGCCTGCTACAAAGACTGACTGTCACTTTGCAGACATTAAAACTGAAGGGCTGTATGATCATGGACTCACAAATCAGTGCCCTCCTGCCTGCACTGAGCCAGTGTTCCCAGCTCACTGAAGTCAATTTTGTAAAGAATGTCTTGTCCATGAGCAGCCTGAAGAAGCTGCTGCAGCATACATCCAACCCCACACAGCTGACCCTGGTGAAGTGCCCTGCCCCTCATGATATATACAATAACCTGGGTCTTATTATTCCAGACAGATTTATACAACTTTGTTCTGAGCTTATGGACACTGTCCAGGATATAAGGCAGCAAAAACAGGTCTGCTTTGGAATTGCTATTTCTAGATTGTCAGAATCTTTATCTATAATTTGGGGGCCAGGCAATGCTCTTGTTAGGTATATATACAGTGAGGTCATGTCTGGGCTGTGAAAAATGGAAGGCAGGACTCAAGTGATTAGAGGCATTAACCATGTGTATTCAACCATTTCTGGATGGACTTCGGAAAGATGATTGTTTCATTTCATTTTAATTCCAATCAAATTCTTCAGATTTAAAATAACTGTGACATGGAGAACCATAAGGTTATTTTCAGCCTCATGGCTACAGGAAAAACACAATTGGAGAGCAGCAATATATGGAAGTTGTATGGCTTTTGTCCAAGCATTTTCATAGAATGAGGGACCCTAGAGGAAGTGAAGGAGATAGAGAGGATATTATAAAGAGCATAATGGACTTGGATAGGAGGAGTTCGTGTCCTTCTGCCTCTGGATGGCATCCACCTTTTGGCTGTCCTCTTACATACTCTTCTGCAGTGTATGGACACATTTTTATAAAATATAAGTCTGACTTTACACAGGAGTCTTTTTGTATTAGAGTGTTATAACTTTTAACCTGTGTTTCTTTCTTGGGGAGATTCTGCAGCCTGATTTGATCTTCTTCCACAACCATTCAACGTATAATTTGTCATAGATTCCAATAAATCAGCTCTGAATATGAACATTTTTGTTTTGTTCTTTTACCAAGTTAGTTTTTTGACAAATTCATACTTGGGCATTGTGCTTATCCTGGCCCAATAATCATGTGTCCCCTTGTCTCTGCCCCTTCCTCCTCCTGAATTTTTCAGAGTAAATAATGACCCAATATGTTCTTTCCTTGGAGAGACTTTATAATCTTGACTGACTCATAAGAGACCCTATCCTAAGTGCTATATGGAATCATTTGGAGACATGGCTCAAGGTCATACAAAGCTTGGATCTCTTCCAGAAAAGGAGTGGTTGATTCCCAGTATCCACAAGTACCTGTATCTCCAATTACAGCTGTCTGACATTTTCCTCTATTCTCTAGGAACACACTTGAGTCACCTGCACATGCTAAAACACAAACTCTTATCTAATTAGAAGCAAATTGAAATATTTAAAAATGTAAGTTAATGCATCAAAACAAACTGGTTAAACCTATTAGGATCACTTTTTACAAAATACAAAAATCTAAAGGTAGTTTGGTTGGTGATGGACCTGTGTAATCTTCAGAACAAAGGCTGGGGAATGATTTGTGTTCGTGCTTAATGGCCATGGTTCCAACTCAAGAATGAATATCTTCTCTGGATGAGGATTTTATAAATTCTAGCCATGTCCTCTATGAAGAAGGATGATGTTTAGTGCATTTAGGATGCAGGACACAATTTTTTACTCTTGAGAAATGACAAGACTACACAGAAATCTCATCCCAGTCCCTGAAATCTTAAATGCCTCAGGACAAAAGCTCCACAGCAATGTTCCCTTCTTGCTGCCTGTCTCTCTTGTCATTATGTCTCTGTTTATCTCTGTCTTCTTTCTCTGTCTTTTTACTTTTCTGTCTCTTTGTTTTTCTATGTTTCTCTGTTTCTTAGTCTCTCTCTCTCTCTCTCTCTCTCTCTCTCTCTCTCTCTGTGTGTGTGTGTGTGTGTGTGTGTGTGTGTGTGTGTAGCTTTATAGCTCTATAGCTGGCCTGTTTGGTAACAAGGATAGCCTCCAGGTCATGATATTCACATGCAATCTGAGTATGGAGATTAAAAGTGTGTACTACCAGACCTGCCAGAATAGCTGTTCCCTAGACCAATGAAAGCCCTGGATGCAATTATCAGTACTATAAAAGAGGAGTACAAAGAAAGAATGGAAAACAGGAAGCCAAGCTGTAGTCTGTGTAGTGAACAAGTATAGAACGTATGCTTGAAGCTTGTCTACATTTTGAGACATCACTGGGTTGAGAGCCAACTACAATGTAAATCATTTTTTGTTTTAAAATTGGGATTTACACTGGAAGACCCAGAAGTATCACTTCTTAGCACATTCCCAAAAGATGTTTCACTATGCCATAAGGACACTACATTAATAATGTTCATGGCAAAGTAATTTCTAATAGGAATCACAAGAAACCTAGATGTCCAACAAATGAAAAATGGATAAAAAAAATGTGGTACATCTACACACTGGACTACTATTGGGAGCCAACTTTAAGCAGAAAGCGGCTAGAAAGCAGCTATCAGCTTTGCAGCCATCTTGAACCATATACCCAGACATGAGACTTGGTTTTCAACAGCCTACAAGAGCTGAAGCACACTGATATCCCACATAGCTTATTTTGCTGTTTAGTGCCCCCAGCTGCAAGGAGCACGTGGTATCCACGCCTACAAGGCATGCGGTGCACGTGTTATCCACGTGCTATCCACGCCATATATGCCTGTAAGGCGCACGTGCTGTCCACGCCTGTAAGGCTTATGTCATATCCACACCTGCAAGGCATGTGGTATCCACACGCCTACAAGGCACATGGCAAAAGCCTATAAGTACCCAGGATTTCCTTGTTGTAGTGTGTGTGTGTGTGTGTGTGTGTGTGTGTGTGTGTGTGTGTATGGGGGGGTGTAGTAGTAGTAGGTGTAGTGGTGTGTGTATGGTGGAGACAGTAAAGAAGACTTTACTACAGATCCTCTGGCTTGTCTATATTCTTTGTGGCTCTTCCCCTTCTTCCCCCGCACTCTCTCTCTCTTGCTAAACCTGGACCTGCTGAACAGAGTGGGCCACTATAGTTTGGCCCCCAAACGTGGGCAATAGTGGTCTGTTACAGTTATCTAAGGGCTTTTACAGTTTGGCCCCTAAGATGGGGCAGCTCAGGGCTTTTACAGACTACTCTTTTAGAGATTAAAATCAAGGATATCAGGAAATTTGCAAGGAAATCAATTCAAGTAGAATACACTATAGTGAGTGAGGTAACCCAGACACAAAGACATGTATGCTATGTACATGTATGGTAAGGAGATTCTCTTAAATGGCTCAGCAAGTAAAGTTGATGCCTACATCAGCATCATCACCTGACTTTAATCTGTGAAAAGAGGGTGCTGATTCCATAAAATATACACTTAATCACGGTGGGAGTGTTATGGAATGATCACATGCACCAAATCTGAAAACTAAGAAGGAAACTTTGTTTTTATTTAACTAAAACAAAAATCTGTCTCCAGTTCCAGCAACCTATTGCCCTTTGCCATCTTCCATGTGATCCATCTAACCACACAATGCACAAATGTTAAATACAGGCAGGCAGACAAGCATTCATATAGGGGAAACAAAAATAATGTTTGCACTGTTTAATCAGATCTGTGTTCAGACACTGTTTCACAGGCCAACATTGAGGAGGCAAAGGCAGGCAGATCTCTGAGTTCAAGATCAGCCTCTCCTACAAATTCCAGAACAATAGATGCTACACATAGAGATCCTGTTTCAAAACAAAACAAAAATCAACAAAAAATCCAGCAATAACAACAACCACAATCAGAACAACAACAACACAAAGTCAAAAGTAACACATACAACAAGAAAC
>JANHMN010001315.1:0-11822 GCA_030674055.1 Rhabdomys pumilio
TCAGTGAGAATAAGGTTGAAAGTAATAAGGTGAGGTGTAATTCTGGGGACACTAATAAAGAACTTGATGTGGTGAATTTTGTGGTTAACAAAGAACACCAAATTGGCATATCATGTCAATGGTGGTAGTGCATGCTGGTCTGTATTAAAATGTTAATGTGTGCTGACAGCCAATATGGTTAACAGTACTCTGATTGGTTGGTTAGTTGATTGGTTTGTTGATTTTGATTGTTTTCTGAGACTTTTTTTTTCCTGTGTAACCCTGGCTGTTTTAGAACTTGCTTTGTAGAACAGGCTGTCCTTGAACTCAGAGAGATGCCTGCCTGTGTCAACCTATTTCAGGCAGCTCAGAAGCACCTATAAATTCAGCTCCAAAAGAAAGTACTATTAAATTTGATAAATAATAAGTAATTCTACTGGATTCATGATATGCACGAGACTAATTCATTCTCAACTATACATTTATTTTACTATTGATCCTGAATTAACAACACTGATAGTTATATTGAAAAACAAAAATATCCCACATATTGCCAATATGTCATAAATTGTTTACACTTTCAAACTAAGCTATCGGGTCTCTTTATAAATGCATTATTATGGTTTTTAATCTAGGGAGTGATAAAAATATAACATTTTAGTGACAAACCGAATTCCTATATTGTTCATTTTTGTAGTCCTAGAAATTTTCATGCAAATTATGACAAAGTGGACTTAAAATAGATAAATGCTAATGAATATTGTAATCAACTTAGAAAATAACAGACTGGAGATTTTAGATCCAGAGACCATGCAGGGCATGTAGATTGAGAGCAATCCTCATCTGCAGTCCCTGTCAATTTTTTAATGTATTTATACACAAATACTAATTCAAATTCAGCAACACTTATAACCCTACAGCTTTCTGCAAATCACAGCGTTTTACAACAGTGCAGGACACCAATTTACTTACTATTATTCTCTTTCCTGTTTTATATAAGAGACACTGAGGGAGAATAAAAAACATAAATTTTGACTAAAGAGGTGAGGTTTGAAAGAATACTTCATATCTAACCTTAAATATATATTCAGTTTACAAATATATACTCACTATTCAAAAATTCATAATACTTACCATTAACATGAATATATAATTGTAACTTCCAAACAACTTGATAATTTTTTAAAAAATCATCATTTTATGTATAGAAATTTACTTGCATATATGTCTATGCAACCCTCTCAGATTCAGTGTCCTCAAGCCCATAAGAATCTGTAGATTCTCTTGGAACTGAAGTTACATGTTCTAAGCTATTATATGGATGCTGAGAATTCAACTCATATCTTCTGCAAGAGCAGAAAATAGTCTTAATTGCTCAGCTATCTCTTCTGCAAAAGCTCAGTAATTATAGAGTATGTATTCTATAATTATTTAATGATAATAGTAAATGATTTGTAAATATTCTGATATATAAAATTACATGATTTTATAAGTATTTTTATTCAATCTATGATAAAGACTGTATCACTATCAAACTACAAGCTGATCAGCTTTAGTAGTTCTGGGGCACTGTGAGTGTGAATGAGTACTGAGTCATTTAGTCAAAGTGAGAAAATTAACTTTTCAGTATCATACAAATATAAATAGAAAAATACTGACAATTTGTTGAATACTTTAAATCAGTGGCATTCAGTCTGGCTTTTCTTAACCAGTAGCCATGTTCCCGACTATCTTAGACCTGCAGCCATGAGCTGCGGCTTGCTGCCACGCAGTTCAGACCGCAGGGTCAGGTGCCCAGAGCCACCCACCCTGCCACCCACAAGATGCCAGCATGGGAGATGGCTATGTCAATCTGTCTCCACAAAGCTGGGCTGAGCCCAGACCATCTCGCCATCCACATGGGCCCGGTAGAAAAATGAGACTCTAATGCATAGTTATTAATCAAAGACTTCATATGTTTGGTAATGCTCAATAACAATATGTCCATACAATTAAAGTTGTTTCCCAACTAGTTAACCTAAATATAAATTGTAACCCAGGACTGTTTTTCATACCTGTGTGATTCTTCATCCTATCACATCTCTGCCCTCTCTAGCTCCTCTTCTTCTGTTTTCTCTTCCTCTCCTTACTCCTCCCACTTTAGCTCCTCCTACATAAAGGATATCATTCAAACTTTACAAAGTATTCACTTTTAATGTGAGAAAACTAATTCAGGTCAGAAGTCCACTTTCATTAAGTTATATCTTGTGTGTACAAGAGGTTCTACTCTTAAATCACATTCACCTGAACTTGTGTTTTGATCATCATAAATGTTAGTGTCTCAGAAGTGTTTTCTATATTTAATTCAGACATTTTGATTGAAGACAAAGTGCTAGCCCAGCAAAAAGTTAAGCTAGTACCAAGGTAGTTTCTATAAAATTATACAATCAAGCTATTTTCAAAATGGTTTTAGAACTCATGGAAAATATGCTTTAGAAATAAATTGATATTTTATCATAATATATTCATGAAGTAAATAACTAAAACACAAGGCAAGTTGTATTTGATAATTTAAAATCTCTTATGTGTTAGCCACTGATTAGAAAATAGTTGAAACGATACATAAAAACAACCTTTAAAGTGTAGATAACTGACTCTTGGTTAGAGCTTTGCTGAGCAAAGGATATTAGGAATATGGCTTTAAAACAAAAAGTATAAAATTTAAATAACTGTGAAGTACTGCATTCACAGACCCATGAATAATGGAACTGCAAGAGACTTCAAAGACACTCAAGTTCAGTGTTCTTAGCATTTCCTGCAGGCCATTACACTCTTCAGTGTTCCATTGGTTAGAAAGCTAAGGTATTATAAAGCAAAAAGAAGTTGATGACCAATATGTAATTCTTTATTGTGCAGGAGTGTCTGATCACTATAAGGTTTAGTACACTCCTCTAATGCTAGTGAGGCCTCACTACCTACAATGAGAATTGCAAGTAAGTGCATTTCATGTCTAAGTGCCCTTACAAAGCAGAATCTTAGGATAGAGCTGCTAAATTGCCTCAAAATCCCCAAATATTCTATCCATCCATATGAACTGAAGAACTGAAACTTGATTTGTGTGTGATATTTTAATCATACCTCACAGTTACATAATATTACCTCAACTAGATAGCATGCATGCCCATAATCCAGGTATAAAAATCAAAACCAAAAACAAACAAACAAAAAAGCTCTCTGAATATCCAGGTATTGCATACCAGGGACATTTAAATAGCTTCTTTTTATTTTTGACATGAAAGTATCCCCTCTTTCAGTTGTTTTCTTTTTTCTCCAGTTTTATTATTTAAAAATCAAATTAGATGATTACTGTTTGTTTTTGATGTTCACTTGCCATATAATCTATTTTTTATTCTTGCATGAAACCAAAGTAATATATAATATTCACAGAAAAACCCCTTTGTGGGTTATATATCACTTATAGTAATCTTCTCAACAGGTAATGTATGTATACTGCTGTGGTTTGTTTGTTTTCTTGTTTCCATGGTTATATTTAGCCAAAGGTTGGGGGAGGGAGTAGCATGAAACTGAAGTGTCGGTAGAATCTGGGAGGAGTTGGAGGAAGAATATTCTTATAATATTAATTATGAGAATATAAACATGTAAACAAACTTATTTAAAGGAAGATAATTATTGAATTCAAATAATGCTTATGTTTGAGTCACTAATGCCATAGCAATATTATTAATATTATATTCTTATTAAATTTATTATAGATATGTGAGATGCTAGTATTTGAGACACAGAAAAAATCATAAGAAAATATTTTCTGTTATTTTTGGATATTGTGGCTAACTAAATTATTTCAAAGGAAAATTCTAAAAGTTTTTTTTTAAGAAGATTCAATTTCATAGAATCTTGATACTTCATTCTTAAAGCTGTTCAAATAACTACCCTGTCTTGTTTCAACATCTTCAGAATGATATTTTTTCCTCAATAAAAACTTGAATTGTGATGAGTGCATTATAATACAAAAACAGTGATGAACTATCCTATATGTGGTAAAATTAATAAATTAGTAACTGGGAAAAAATTCTCAAGGTAATTGAGAGGGAATACCAAGATACTCAGAAAGAAAAAATTCTAACAGGCTCTTATGTCATCAGAACATATAGAAATACTGTCTATAATTTGTCAAAAAACACTAAGTAACTGAAAATATCCACAATTATAGATGTTATATATCTTAGAAAATCAAGTATCCCAGGGGAATACAATTCAATTCAGAATACAATTTGAGGAAAAGCAAAATGATTATTGAAAAAAAAAAACTCAAATTCAAAAAATACATAAAAATAAACAAAAAGTTGTGAAAATATGATGAGCAGATGTGCAGTGAACTGTTAACAGAATGATCTGCTAGCAGTCTGTGGCAGTTCCTACCAGCATGTATTGCATATTCTAGAAACTGGGATAGAATAAAGTATTGGTCTATCTGATGAAACATCTAGTAAAATTTAAAAATATATCAGGGAGGAGTTTTTAATTCCCATGTATTTATAGTATAGGACAAAAAGAGGAATATTTTAATTTATATTTTGATAATTGGTATCAATCTAATGATAGTTGCCTATCCAACCCTTCTGACACCACTACAACACAGAACCTAAGACTCAGTGAACATCCTGGGAGAGGAGACAAAATACTCATACTGTAAGAACCAGATAACCAGCTGTCTGAAGTGAGATCATGTGGTGTGAAATGACAGAAAAACTCCACCCATGACACCTCAATAATACAGCTGACTAAATAAGATGTTCAACATTTAAGATATGCACCAATATACAGGCTAACGTGCAAGAGAGAAATGTATAGGCAAAGAATTAGAGGAATGCTAATATAGAAGAAATAGTCTTTCCCAGGCATGAGCTCTTAATTGTTATCTGATAAAAAACCTGTCAGCCCAACAGTCATACACATACAAGTAACACTAAATGGACTGACAAGATTGTATTGATAAAATTATATATGATAATTTAGATATAATTATAATATACATAAAACATTGAGAGAAAGTGAGGTCATGATTTCATAAGGAAGCAAATTCAAAGGTATGTGGGAAGCACTGCAAGTAGGAAAGGGTGAGGGGGATGTATTATAATTATATTTCTTAAAAAATTAATTAAGAGATCCTGGGAGATAGCTCTGCACCCAATCTCACAGAACCCAAAGGAAGTGGGGCTCTCAGGAGCTCTAAGCTGGGCAGTATCTTAGGTAAGGAGGCAGTAACACTCACACCAAATAGAAAGTAACTGGGACCCACTGGGACCCAGGAATTCACTTCTGGGCGGGAGTACCTGTTATTTCCTGTCTGGGCCTGGGCACAGACCAGATCTCAGGAGGCATCTCTGTACCCAACCTCACAAAACCCAGAGGTGGCAGGGCTCCCAGGAGTTCTAACCTGGGCAGTATCTCAGGTCAGGAGACAGCAATACTCTACCCAAACAGGGAGTAACTGGGACCCACAGGGACCCAGGAATTCACTCCTGCCTGAACACTGAGCAGATCTTGGACCTCAGCTCTAACCCTAGCAGCAACACCCATACCAAACAGTTCTGAAACAACCAAGAAAATAGGAAAGACAAGGCTCTAATCAGAGACAGCTCAGGTAGCACCTAGGAGATCCAGATGGCAAAAGGCAAGCGCAAGAACACAAGCACCAGCAACCCAGGGTACGCGACTTCATCAGAACCTAGTTTTCCCACATTAGAAAGTCCTGAATTACCCATATCACCAGAAAAGCAAGAGTCAGATCTAAAATCCACTTCTAATGACGATGATAGAGAACTTTAAGAAGGACATAAATAGCACCCTCAAAGAAATTGAGAACACAGATAAACAGGTGAAAGCCCTTAAAGAGGAAACACAAAAATCCCTTAAAGAATTACAAGAGAACACAATCAAACAGGTGAAGGAATTAAACAAAACCATCCAGGACATAAAAATGAAAGTAGAGACAATCAAGAAATCACAAAGGGAGAATACCAGGGATATAGAAAACTTGGGAAAGAAATCAGGAGTCATACACGCAAGTATCACCAACAGAATACAAGAGATAGAAGAGAGAATCTCAGGTGCAGAAGATACCTTAGAAAATACTAATACAACTGTCAAAGAAAACACATAATGCAAAAAGTTCTTAACACAAAACATCCAGGAAATTCAGGACACAATAAGGAGACCTAACCTAAGGATAATAGGTATAGTGAAGACCCCCAAACTCGGGACCCTTACTCAAGTCTCGGGAAATCACGGCTACCCAAAAATCTCAAGACACCGTACCTGGATGAAATTAGCAGAGGTTTATTGGTGAGAGAGAGTGTTGGCTAGCCAATGTCAAAACTGCTCGTCCATGCAGGAACAGAATTTTGACCCAGAATGGTGGGCTAAGGAGCTTTTTATAGCAAGGGTTGGGGAAAGGAAAAAATTTTCACGTGGTTACACATGATTGATTGCATTACAAAATTTGAACAACAGCAGGCTGTAACACTGGGAAGACCTCAAGTGGTGGGGGGGAGGGATAACCAAGAACAGTGGAAAGTTAGTTCTTGGAACCACCCAGATGACTTGCATCTTTCTTTGTTGTTAGGAATGTGTCTTCCTGCTTTGGGCCTTCCCCACCCACAGGTGGGTTATTTTCCCTGAGGCTTGAGGAATGTTAATACTCTTCCCAGGATGGGATGTATCCCAGGGCAGTGAAGGCCTGAAATCTTACATTCAGTTCTGCCTTCTTGGAACTAGTGAGCCTGTATATATTTTATAAAATGGTCTTTATAATTTTTTACTCTACAATATAAGAAAGTGAGAATTCCCATCTTAAAGGACCAATAAATATCTTCAACAAATTATAGAATAAAACTTCCCTAACCTAAAGAATGAGATACCTGTAATCATCCAAGAAGCCTACAGAACGCCAAATAGACTAGACCAGAAAAGAAATACCTCCCAATCACATAACAATCAAAACACAAAATGCACAAAACAAAGAAAGAATTTTAAAAGCAGTAAAGGAAAAAGGCCAAGTAACATATAAAGGCAGACCTATCAGAATTACACCAGACTTCTCACCAGAGAAGTCTTCTAAAAAAGCTAGAAGATCCTGGACAGATGTCATACAGACCCTAAGAGAACATAAATGCCACACCAGGATATTATACCCAGCAAAACTCTCAATTACCATAGATGGAGAAACCAAGATATTCCATGACAAAACCAAATGTACACAATATCTTTCCACAAACCCAGCACTACAAAGAATAATAGCAGGAAAGCACCAATACAAGGAGGGCAATTATACCCCAGAAAGATCAAGAAAGTAAGCCTCTTCCAACAAACCCAAAAGAAGATAACCACACAAATAGTGCCTCCACTGTTAACAAAAATAACAGGAAGAAACAATCTCCTCTCCTTAATAGCTCTTAACATTAATGGACTCAATTCCCCAATAAAAAGACATAGGCTAACAGGCTAGATATGCAAACAGGACCCAGCATTTTGCTGCATACAGGAAACCCACCTCAGTAACAAAGACAGACACTACCTTAGAGTAAAAGGCTAGAAAACAATTTTTCAAGCAAATGATCCTAAGAAACAAGCTGGAGTAGCCATTCTAATATCAAATAAAATCAACTTTCAACTTAAAGCTATCAAAAAGGATAAGGAAGGACATTTCATACTCATCAAAGGAAAAATCAACCAACATGAACTCTCAATACTGAACATCTATGCACCAAATACAAGAGCACCCACTTTCATAAAAGAAACCTTACTAAAGCTCAAAGCACACATTGCACCTCACACAATAATAGTGGGAGACTTCAACACCCCACTCTCAGCAATGGACAGATCAAGGAAACAGAAAATAAACAGAGATACAGTGAAACTAACAGAAGTTATGAACCAAATGTACTTAACAGACATTTATAAAACATTTCACCCTAAAACAAAAGAATATACCTTTTTTTTCTCAGCACCTCATCGTACCTTCTTCAAAATGAATAGCAAAATAGCATACATGGCATGCACTCACTGATAAGTGGATATTAGCCCAAAAGCTCACAATATCTAAGACACAAATACATAGACCATACTTTGTATAGGTAACTGAGGGTGGCCTCATTAGGAATCAGTTGAAGTGGAAGGCCATGGTCCCTGAAAGTTTGGATCCCTAGTGTTGGGAAATGCAAGAGCAGGGAGGTGAGATTGGGACAATGGTGGGAGCACATCCTCATAAAAATTGGAAGAGGGGGTATGGCATGAGAGGTTTGGGGGGACAAAGGAAGAGGAGATAACAGGGAAAGGTAAATATGTAAAATATCCAGTTTAAAAAAAAAAAACGGGTCTGGAAAAAAAAAAGATAGTTTACTTATTTCAAACGATTTTCAAAAGTTTCCAGGAGATGCTTATTGGCTAAGAGATTATTTTAAGCTCTTCACAAAAGAATTTATGTCTCTGTTTAACATTCTCAAGAGAGATGCAAATCCTAATTTCCCTCAACAATTAATTGACAAAGAAGGAGTAATTTTACAAAAAGTAGAAGAAGTTCTCATTAATTGATATATTATATAAATTGATTAATTGTTGGCTGTTTTATAATAGTCCTTTGATAAAAGAGATTATCAATAAAGAATTATATTTCTTTAAATAGTGTCTTCATGACTCTCTGAGGGTGGAAGAAGCATGCCTTGTTACTCGTAACTATCTAAAACTGAAAGCTCCCCAGCAAATCTGCCACTGATTGCTTCTGGAATTGCTGAGACCAATAAAAACTATGCCACAACTATGTGGAAGGACCGTCTTACCCTTAAATGCAAAGGCCAGGACCCAATTCCTATATAGGGCTAGGGACTGATAAGCCTGTTTGATACCACAGAAGGCACAGCTAAATGGCCACCAAAAAGATTAATGAATTAAATAGATACCCCCACAAAACCAGGCCCAATTATAAATAAGATGAATAACAATTGACATCCAGGGAAGAGAAATTTCCCTGAGAATTCCCTTCTTTTTTCCTTTCCAGGAGAAAATTAATCACCCGTGATGTCTGCTGTTACGAGTTCTAATCCTGATGCTGGCCTCCAGACTTATATTACTCAGACCTCCAATGGGCCTTTGACAAGGACATCAAACAGCTATAAATTGACATCACTAATCTGAAGAAATCCCTCGTTTCACTGATGCGATCTCCAAAAATTGCAAAAAACTTTATTGGATTTGATTTTCTCTTTTACAATAGAAAAGACTGTGTACAGCCCTAGACTGTGGACAGCCCTTAAAGAAGAATGCTGCTTTTACATAGACAATACAGGGATGATTACAGAGAGCATGAAAAAGGCCAGAAAAGGTCTTGAGAAAAGAGAAAGAGAAAAAGAGACAGGAAGAGAAAGATGAGAGCTTGTATAAGAATTGGTCTTCAACCTCTCCATGATTGTTAAGACTACTTCCTTCCATCTTGGGACCATTAACTGGGTTATTTTTGCTTATTTCCTTTGGTCCCTGGTCATTAAATAGGCTGACTAACTTTGTGAAACAACAGATAGATAATCTGATAGCAAAATCTATTCAGATACATTATCATAAATTAGCTGTGAAGGACCACGAGACTCTAGATGAAGTTGTTACTCTCTCCAGGGTGTTCCCAAGTCCCATCTCCACCCAACCTAAAAGAGGGGACTTCTGCCTCTAAACTAAGCAGAGAGGGGCCACCCAGAATTCCCTCTGTCTGGTGATCTGAATTCTTGCTTAGGCTGTGAGGCTAAGCACTGCAAGAGAATATAAATAAAAGTTAAAAATAAGTTTCTGGGTTCCCTGAGGGACAAGCCTGAGTGCATAGGGGTTGATGTCAAAAGTATCCCCTCTCCAGGAAAAAGACATCGGGACGGGTATGGCCCTCATGCCTCACTGGACAAAGACAAGAGGACCAGAGCCATTACAAGGTCCCCTTTAATTACTGGAGGTCAGGCCTCTATCCCTGCCTTGGTAAGATTAGAATCTCCACAGCCTTTCTATAGTTGGAGAAAGGAGATGTCAGGGACAGCCCTTCTTATACACTGAAGGCCTAAAATCAGCCATAAGCCTAAAATCAGCAATAGGCCTGACATATATGCCTGCTAACACAAAGTCTTGGGTCTCTATGGAAAAACACTGAAACAGATAGCTATAAACTACTGGCAGCTTTTGTGGAAATCTACCAGCCTGAGTAGTCAAAGAACTTGCAAATAGGCAGCTTTGGCAGATAGTAACAAATTAGACAAGGACAAGTGAAACATAGGCAGAGTCATAGTGACCTGACCCCTGAACCTTCACCCAGTTGATACCCTGTTCTGAAAGATATCTGTACTCCCTCTGAACACCTATCCTCCTGTGTCATCCCCTTTCCCACATCCTGCATTTTCGTGTTTATAACCCCTGTGTTCAAAGTAAAAATTATGATTTGATAATAAAAAAAATTCTAATAAAAAAATATAGAACCAAGTCAAACCATTCTGAACATACATATGTGTGTGTGTACATATATATGTGTATGTATGTTCTAATATGCTTATTTAATATATATAGATTCTATAAGATAAAAATATAATTTCAATGGCAATTTCAAAAAATTAATTAAAATTTCATTTTGTCAATAGTATCAGAACCAGAACAATTTTTGGAAAATAATAATCCAAGTGAATTAGAACTTAGATGATATTAAATATCTTCTCATGCTTTTAATCTTTTATTTAATTCAAGCTGATTTATTTATTTATTTATATGGTTGTGTTGTGTATGTGTGTGTACAATGTAATCTACTATATAAGAACTCAAAGAAAAAACTACATGATCACCTCACTAGATGCTGAGAAAGATTTGACAAAATTCAATATCCCTTCATGATAAAAGTCTTGGAATGATCAGGAATTCAAGGCCCATATCTAAACATAGTAAAAACAATATACAGCAAGCCAGTAGCCAACATCAAACTAAATGGAGAGAAACTTGAAGCAATCCCACTAAGATCAGGGACTAGACAAGACTGTCCACTCTCACCCTAACTATTCATTATAGTACTGGAAGTCCTAGCCAGAGCAATTAGACAACAGAAGGAAGTCAAAGGGATACAAATAGAAAAGGAAGAAGTCAAATTTTCACTATTTGCAGATGATATGATAATATACTTAAGTGACCCTAAAACTTCCACCAGAGAACTCCTAAACCTGATAAACAACTTCAGCAAAGTGGCAGGATAAAATATCAACTCAAACTAATTAGTAGCCTTCCTCTACTCAAAGGATAAACAGGCTGAGAAAAAAATTAGGGAAATGACACCCTTCACAATAGTCACAAATAATATAAAATACTTTGGAGTGAATCTAACCAAGCAAGTGAAAGATCTGTATGACAAGAACTTTAAATCTCTGAAGAAAGAAATCGAAGAAGGTCTCAAAAGATGGAAAGATTTCCCATGCTCTTCAAATTACTTAAGGGAGTCTATAAGTCTCCAGAATTATATTTCAGAACAATTCTATATTTGTGATTAATGCATTAAAGAATCAAAGAAGGTAACCCCCAAGTCAAATGATGACAGTCTAACCCAGTGTGTACTCATAGGAAGGAAAACTGGATACCAAATATGAAACTACCCTGAGGAAACAGCATATGATAGAAAAACAAGAATTAGGCTCTGTAAGCAAGTGATGTCAAATCCATTCACACCCTGATCTTACAGTTCTCACATATATAACAAGAACATATATTTATACTTGTGTCACAAATGTGTACAGTAGCACAAAACACAACTCATAAAACCCTGGACAAAACTATATTAA
>JANHMN010001316.1:0-11821 GCA_030674055.1 Rhabdomys pumilio
TTAAGGACTTTTACCAAGTCGCAGAAGACTCCAGTCGGGTTGTTCATTCCTGCAAACTAACCATCATTTGCAGGAATGAATGGCCCACCTATAAAGTAGGAGGGTCCTGGGACGGGGACTTTCTATCTCCCCATCATTTACAGGGTGAAGGTTTAGTTTTTGAGGCCTGGGGCCATCTGAACCAAGTGTTATGGGCCTCACCACTCCTCAGGCTTCTTCCTCTAAAGGGTAGTCAGCTTCAGCCCCTCTGCCTTGCTTCCCACTTCTGCTCCTGAGGAGGATCTCTGTCCCCTCCTTATGTTCCTGCTCCTGCCACCACTGCCCCTGCCCAGCCAGCACAGGAGGGAGGAGCAGCCCCTGACTCCCCTGACTCCATATTGAGTCCACCTCATACTCTGGTTAATACTGCCCAGAGGGCCAACTCTACTATGGTCTTACCCCTATGGGCTAAGACCCCCAGATGCTCAGGGGAGACAGTACATGACATATGTGTCATTGGCCAGTAATGATTTTTACACTTGGAAGTTGCAGAACTCCCTATATTTAGAAAAACCATCAGTTCTCAGGTCTTCTAGATTTAATCACACTGACTCACCTTCCAGCCTGGCACAAAACTGTCAGCAACTGCTACAGGTCCTCCTCATGACAGAGGCGAGAGTGACAATCATGGCAGCCACCCAGAAACTGGTTCCAGGAGCAAATGGGCTGCCCACTCAAGTGTAGGCTGATATCTATAAGGCCTTTCCTTTGACGCGACCCAACTGGAATTTTAACACTGCTGAAAGTAAGGAGAAGCTCCAGGTCTATCACCAGATCCTGATGCGGGGCCTCTGGGAGGCTGCCAGACAGCCTACAAATTTATCCAAGGTTGAGTCAGGTGATGCAGGGAAAGAATGAGAGCCCCAGGGAATACCTAGAAAGACTTTTTGAAGCCTATAGGACCTACACAACTTTTGACTCATAGAGAGTACTGGTCAACCATGAACATGGCTTTTGTTAACCAAACTTCCCCTGACAACTTTGGAAGCTTCAGCCACTGAATGGGTTTGAGGCCTGCCTCTGGCACCCAAAAGCCACTCTCTATTTGACTTTGAATGGCAATACTTGGAGAAAGGCTTCAAGAGACAACTGACTTAGACATGCTTGCCTCAAGGTTTTGAGAACTTGCCACCACCTTTGAGCAGGCACTGCATGGATGAGTACCCATGGGCCCACCCCCAAATAACTGTGCTCAAGTATCTATTGAGGGCCTCTCTTCTTGGAGACATGCCAGGAGGCCACACGAGACCTGCTACAGGAGCTGAGGCAACTTTGCTACCGAGTGTCTCCCTTCTTAAAGGCCCAGCTTTGTCAACTTGAGGTCACCTATCTGGGGTACATATTCAAGCGAACGTGGCCGACATATGCTATCAGAGGCCTGCTCTGAAGCAAGCCATCTCTAGAATCCCCATCCCAGTTCCATCAACCTGAAGGCAAGTATGAGAATTTCTGAAGTCTACTGGGTTTTGTAGACTTTGGGTGCTAGGGTTCAAACCATTAAGAAGTTGGACCCAGGGGCCCAAGGATGGCCAGCTTGTCTCCGGATCACCTGGATCATAGTTGTCACTGCCCTGCTAGTCAAGGAAGCTGACAAAACAACCATGGGGTAGGAACTGGATATCACCACTAGTCATGTTATTGAGGACACCCTCAGGAGTCCACCCAGCCAGTGGCTGTCCGATGCCAGACTGGAGCTCTTTCAGGCTCTACTTTTGAATCCCCCTCACATATGATAGGACCCATCATGTGCCCTAAACCCAGCCACCCTGCTGCCTGACCCATCCTCAGGTGTGCAGCACGATTGCTCTATAGTCCTGGGGACATCCAGAACATCATGCTGAACGTGACGGACACACGGACCCTGGCCACAGGGAATGTATCTGCTTCATGGATGGGAGCAGCTTCATCCAGAATGGAATCAGGTATGCGGGGGCAGCGGGAATGGACTTGGACTCAATTTTGGGCAAATGCTTTGCTGCTGGGAACTTCAGCCCTGAAAGTTAAACTAAAGGCTCTAACCCAGGCTTTAAAACTGGCAAAAGGAGTCATAGCTAACATTTACACTGACAGCAGATGGGATTACTGACTGCTAAAGGAAAAAGAAAACATCAAAAATAAGAAAAAAAAACCTTTCTTTATTGGAGACATTATGGCTTACTCTCAAAGTGACCATAATTCATTGCCCTGGGGATCAGAAAACGACATCAGAAGTTGCCCAAGAGAACAGGCTACCTGGTAAAGCTGAAATGGTGCTCATCTGAGCTTTTACTACTGATATCCTGGTGGCTTTGCTGGCCCCTGTGCTCCTTGCTATGCCTGAGTGTACTGCTAAGGACAAACAACACCAAATGAAATGCCAAGGAGCTCACAGAAGAGTCTGATGGCTGATGACCTCTGAAGGCTGCGCCATCCCACCTAAGGAATTTGCTAAGTACTAACTCATCCACCAGATTCATAGATCGGGTTAAAAGGGTTAATTGGGTTAAAAGGATGGCCATTTCCACTGTGTTACTAGATTCTCTCCTTGGCATAGGGCTGGCTGAAGCTGCTAGTGTAGGGACCTCAGACCTAATTCTCCAAGATAAAAATTATATAGCACTATGAATGGCTATAAATGCAGATATATAGGAGATGGAAAAGTCCACCATGGCCCTGCAGGATTCCCTATTCCTCTGGCAGAAGTAATCTTACATAAGAGGCCTAAACTTGCTGTTCCTCCAGCAGGTAGGATGCAACCTGAAGTGAGGAATGTTGTTTCTATGTTGACCACTCAGAGGTGGTCAAAGAATCCATGGCCTTAGTCAGCAAGAGACGACAAGACAGATCCGACTGCTGTTAGCTTTGACTTATGGTCCCTACATAATCAATGCTTTAGTTAGCTGTGTTAGGCAACAGATTTATTAAACATCTCAAAGATTCCAGATGACTCAAAATTGAAGGTGGAAATGAGAAGGCTGGACTCAGTCCATGACAAGCTTCAAATTGGCAGCTCAGGAGACTAGGCCTAAGAACTGGGCAAGTCCAGGCAAGTCAATTACTAAAAGAAAAAAAACCAGGCTCTGGCTTCCGGAATGCCTAGAGAGAGAGAGCAAGATAAAGCCACCTACTCAGTTATTCCCTCAGCAACAGTTACCAGCTTCCACACCCAGGTAACAGTTCCAGAATGCCTAGGAATAGAATAAGATAAACTCATCTACCCCAGAACTCCATCTCCTTTAACTAATTTATGTGATGTATGTGAATACACTGTTGCTTTCTTCAGTCACACAAGAAGAGGGCATCAGATCCCATTACAGATGGTTGTGAGGCACCATGTCGTTGCTGGGAATTGAACTCTGGACCTCTGGAAGAGCAGTCAATGTTCTTAACCGCTGAGCCATCTCTCCAGCCCTATCCCAGAACTCCAATGTGTTTTAAATAGAGCCTGCGAGCTTACTTGGTTGTCTTTCGATCTTGGTAATGGGAGACCCCAGTATGCTGGACTTCTGCAGAATAAAACACATACTATTTACATACTATTTGAGTCTGGGGTATCATTTTTTGGCTAATCAAGGACCCTTATACCAGGAGATGCTCACCAAAGGAATGGTGCTTTTTCACAGTGTCTATGTAGTCCATTTTATACCTTTATAAGAGAATGCTTGAAGATGAGTAAACTTCTCCCCTTTGAGACAATATCTCATCATACAGTGCTGCTGGCCTGGAACTCAATGTACACACACCAGGTGGACCTTGAACTCATAGACATCTGCCTGTCTTTCCTGCCCAAATACTGGAATTAAAGATTTGTACTGAAAGAGAGAAAAATCTAAGTTGACCCCCTGAACCCTACTCTTAAAAGCAAAGACATAAAAACCTGTAAGTCAAACACTGTGTCGCCTCAGTCCCAAGAAATTAGCTGACCATTGAACACATGGCCCTAACTAAACAAGCCCTAAGACAATGGTGTCAGGATGCTCTGGGACAGAGATTAGCCTAGCTACGGTTTAAACTAACAGCCCTGAGACAGTTGGTGCCAGGATGCTAAAAGTTTGAGATAAGCCTGACCCCCTTGAACCAGAGCTCATGATATACAGTGTGAAACTAGTCTGAAATAGCCAATTATAAAGTGACATACCATCCATCTCAAGAGTTTGAGATCAAATGTATTGATGACCTAGTGACCTGTTCCACCTCCTTCCCCCTTCCCTAACTCCACTCTCAGCCTTCCCCCTTCCCTAACTCCACCCACACCTGGTATGTAGATTCCCCTTAAAAGCTGTAAACTTCTTTTGTTCAGGGCTGAATTCCTCTACCCCTGCTTGGGCTAGAAGTCAGGACAGCCCTGGCTAGCCAGTAAACCTCATGCGATTGCAGCAAGTTGTGTTTCTCGTGAGTGATTTGGGGTGCGTCTGCAATTCTCCATGGATCTCGTGAGGTCCTTTTCTCTTGGGCTTTACAGTACAATGATAACCAACTGTGTTTATTTATTTACTTACTTATTTACATGTTGTGTGATGATGTATATATGTAGGGAGGGGACATGCTAATCATCACCATCCCTAGGAAATGAATAAAGTATAAAAGAAATGGAGATTGAATTCCTCTAGTTGTATCAGGTAAGAAACTAAGTCCAATACAGGACAGGAAGACAAGTGAAGGTGAACACTAAGGAAAGCTTGCACTCACAGCCTCAAGCTTTTCCTAATCAGTATGAATACATCCATGAGGGCTTTGTACTAATGGTGCAAATGCCTCTTGACTACCCCCTCCCAACACTGTTGTACCAGGAACAAAGTCTCCAGTAGGTGTGGAGCTGTGTTCACACTGCAGCAGATGGTAGAGAGGGATGGCTCTCTGTCATCTCTCCTGTCCAAATAGGATAAAGGAAAGGCTGATGCTGGTGTCCCACCCTGATCTGACACTCCCTGCTGCACACATTAGGAGAGTTTCCCAAGGGAAGGAAGCATCACACACACACACACACACACACACACACACACACACACACAAAGACCCTTAGAAGATATGACATTAGCCAAAGCTCATGCTGCTACTGGAATTAGTTATCCAAGTGAGGAATTTCCCCATGCCATCTAGGTACATAAATCTTAATCACACACATTTGACTTACAGAACCACTCATCACTTCTTCTCCGGGACAAACACCTCATTTGCAAGCACTCATGTCAGATGTCTTTCCACAAAGCTTCATCCATCCCACAGATGCACTCACAGCTGTTGAGTTCTGTAGGCCTAAATTTTTAAAAACTTTTCAATATGGCTTCTTAAATGCTTTCAGCTCTCTTCTATCCCACCACCCATCAGAGGTAGTAAAAAAGAAAGGTTAGTAGGATTCAGGGGAAGTAGACCTGTTTAGAAATTGTTCTTTAGAACAAATTGAATTTGCCTTGTTCAGTTCACAGGACACAGTAGGGGCAGTTCAATCCACTCACAAATCCCTCATGAATGTATCAGTAGTCCAGGTTAGTAGTGTTAGGATAGCAAACACGAATCAGCAGTGGTGGCGTGACCATGTAGAAACAGCCAGTCCTCAGACAAATCGGCAATAGTCAGCAAGAGTGACCAGAACCAACAGGGATACCGAGAGTTCTTTGTGCCTCTCTCAACAAAGAGAAAGTCAGTGGAGACACAAGCCCAGTAATGTGTTGGAAAGCTAGCTATGGAAGCCTGCATCACTGTCCCTTGAGTCCCAAGGGCCTGTTGTCTGCAGTGTGGTGTGGGATGAGTGCTGAGAGTAACATACATGGCAGCACCCTTGTGGAGCTCCTGGCTAGTAAGAGGTGATACAGAGAGATTAAACCATGAGATCGGAATCAGAGCAGTCTTTGAGGCAGTGATCTCTTGAGCTGCCTCCACCTTAGCATTGTCCTTGCCTGTTTTAACTGTGGGCTGGCTGGTCTTATGTCAATGTGATGCAGACTAGAGTAATTGGAGAAGAGGGAGTCTCAATTGAGAAAATGACTTTGTAAGACAGGGCTCTAGTCAAGCCAGTAGGGCATTTTCTTTATTAGTGATTAACATGGTCCTGAGTTCTATAAAATAAATGGAGGTGGAACAGGCCACTAGGCTGCACTCCTGCATGGAATCTGCATCAGTTCCTGTCTCCAGGTTCCTGACTTCCTTATGATGAACAGTGATGTGGATGCATGAGCCAAAGCATTCGTTCCTTCCCCAATTTGCTTCCCTCACAGCATTTCATCACAGCAATAGTGACCCTATGACAAGCTAATCATAGATATTTGGAACTTTGGGGTCAATCAGCTCACATTGGTCAGACATAAAAATGTGCATTATCAAGAGAGCTACTGACCACGGAACCTGGCACGCAGCAGTACCCAGGAAGTTCTTGTAAAATGATGTAAAATGTAAGGCTGGCCCAGCCCTGTGATAGAGCAGATACTGATCACATGGGAAGTTTAAGCTTCAACACACTGTTTCCCATCCACGTCTAAGAGGTGGTGATTGCCCATGGGCAACCATGCTGAAGCTATTACAGATTGGCTCTTCATAATCGTCCAGCTGCCAGAGGTGAACTTGTAGCTCAGCCGCTTAGCTCTTGGTCATCAGCTTCTTCTAACAGGTGAAACCTCGACACAAATTAAATAAGTTAACCTTTGGATTGAAAAGACATCTACAACTTGGAAGCATTACAGTGGTGCAAGCCTAGCACAGTGACTCTCAACCTGTGGGTGGTGACCCCTTTGGCAACGTTCTACCTCCAAAAATGTTTACAGTATAATTCAAAACAGCGGCAAATTTACTACTACTTACAAAGTGGCAACAAGAATAATTTTATGGGTGGGTATGACTCTTTCTAGGGGAACATTGGCCCATGTTGGTCCACAAAAGCAAAAGGAGCAGAGACACTGCTTATATACTTTTGGGGACAGGGGTCAGAACATCCAGGATGGGCAAAGGTCATTGGCTGAAGGCTTTCAGTACCAAGATGCCTCATTAGCACAGAGAAGCATCTCAGGAATGTCAGGAGCTAGCTGATCTTGTACTTCTCAGGAGAATAGAAATGGAACCTGTAATCTTAACCAAGGCTACTCGACCTTCTGCAGGGAGAGGTAAGTGGGGGAAGGGGGACTTGAACTCCCCAGACAAGATCAGTGAAGGGGAAGCCCTGCCAATGAAGGGAATCCTCAATTATGCACCAAGCTCAGAAGGTAGACTTCAACCTTAATTAGCAGGGTAACAGTGAGGCTCAGAACAACATGAGGAACTAACCGTATCAAAGGGTCACGGCATTAGGAAGGTTGAGAGCCACTGCCCTAGTGCTTTTCCAGACCACTGTCACCAGGTAAGCTCTCAGAGGCTAGTTAAGTGTTGTTCTCTCCTGGTCTGTGGGATGAGAAGCTAACTGTTCCCAATTGACCTTGAAATCCATGCCCCAGCATGAAAGTGTATTTGAACTTTTCCAAGGGAGGCCACCTCAGAAAAGAATGCTTCAGGGCCTAGCAAAATCTTCACTGAGGTGGGCTCAGCTTGCAGAGTATTTGATGACTCTGTAGAGGGGGCATTCAGGACTCATTGGTATGAAATGAGCTATGGAAGAACAGAAAGCAATCACCAAGAGATGAGCTGTCTTTAGCTCATTGGCTCCTACTCAAATTATATCGTCTTCATGAGACATTCGTCCACCACAGAGCTTCCCAGATTGACGCTCAAGTATGACCTCAACAGGGTTAACAGGCAGAGCCAAGAGAGTCTGAAGAAATTCCCCTTTCAAATCCTTGTCTCAGTGATATTTGGCCCTTGCCTAGGTGGGAGGAGCCTGAACCTCCATGGCTTGCTTAGAAGCTGCAGAGAGAGTCTCAAGGCAAGGTGAACTAGCATTTAAAGACTTGCTGTTTTTAAATGTTATTAAACTTTTCACCTTTGTATTTGCTCATTCTGCTATTCAGAGATTCCATGACATTCCAAATGTCTGACCACACAGAGGTAAAACAAATAGCCGCTTTCCTCGTGGTATTTTCAGTCCATTGAAGGATATTTTCATCAACAATACAGACTCTTGAGGCTAATGAAGAAACTTCATATAAGCCACAGAACTACTCAGGAGAGGCCTCTAAACCATGGACCTCTTGAGACAGGTGACTAGCCTAGTTTGCTTTCTATTGCTGTACACCATGACCAAAACTCAAGTTGGTGAGAAAAGTGCTATTCAGTTCATCCATCCTGATTGTCATCCATCACTGAGAGACGATGGGCAGGAGCAGAGACAGGAACCATGGAGGGAAGTTTGCTTACTAATCTGCTTTTCATACTGACTCAGCTCAGCTTGCTTTCCTATACAAACCTCGGACCACCTAGCCAAGGGTGGCATCACCCAAAATGATCTGTGTCCTCTCCTAGTAATCAATAATCAAGAAAATGTCCCATAGACATGCCCACAGCACAATCAGATAAAATCAATTCCTTAATTGATATTCCCTCTTTATATATAAGTCTATGATTATTTCAAGTTGATAGGAACTAGCTAGCATAGTGACCAAAAAAACTAGTCATAAGTGGGGCTGGAGGAGAAGACTGGCTGACTACCCACGAGACAGTATCAGTGTCTCTAATCTTCACCATGTCATCCATAGACTGGGAGAAGGCACAGGCACCATTTCTGATCTTATCCCAGTGACGTTCCTAGGAATGTTAGGGAGCAGATGGCTAGCACAGCACCCAACACTGATGTCCCACTCGGGTTGCTCACACTGGGCGGCCTAAGTTCCCTCATGGTGTCAGGTGGATTTCAGAAGAGTCTGTCCTGTTCTTACCCATTCTTGACAACAATAAGAATGTGTCTGTCACCAATCAAGCAGAATTAAAAGGGAGTCAGCAGCCTTGAAGGAGAGCAACCCTCAGCAGTTCAGCTAGTGTGGTGGTACAAATAGGAATGGCCCCCAATAGAATCACGTGTTTGAATGTTTGACCCACAGGGACTGGCACTGTAGGAGGTGTGGCCTTGTTGTAGTAGGTGTGAACTTGTCGGAGGAAGTGTGTCAATGTGGGGTGGATTTTGAAGTCTCAAAAGCTCAAGTCAGTTTATTTCTGCTGCCTGCAGATCAAGAAGAACTCTCAGCTCCTTCTCCAGCACTACATCTGCCTGCATGCTGCCATGCTTCTTACTATAATAATGGACTAAACCTCTGAAACTGTAAGCCAGCCCCAATTAATTTTTTTCTTTTATAAGAGGTGCTGTGGTTATGCTGTCTCTTTACAGCAATAGAAACCCTAACTAACACAAATAGTTTGGTAAATCTCAGAAAGACGCTATCAATGAAGAACAGTTCATAAACTTCAAATTAGATTTGTTCATCATTACGTCAGCCTTCTCATCACCAAAGTCCTTTGAAGTATTGGATTCCAGTCTTCATCTCTACCCTCCTATCCATCACTTCAAGATTCTTTACACAGTCGTTACCATGTCTGATCTTTCCAATAACCTGAGAAGCAAGCAGGGTGGCTACGCATAGTTCCCCTTTTTTCCCCTTTTCTCCTTTGTGGTCTGATGAAATGGTTCAGCAGGTAAAGCAATTGCTGCAGAAACCTGACAGGCTGATTTAGATCCCTGGGACCCACATAAAGGTAGAAGGAGAGAACTGAACCCGTAGACTTGCTGTTGCCCTCCACGGAATGCATATGCATACATGCACACACAGACACACACACATACTTATACAGACACACTTGTACACACACACAAACATACACATGCACTCACATACACACAAATACACATATACTCACACAAACACATACACACACACACACACAAATACATACATACATACACACACACAAAACCATAACCACCACTATACTATGCACACATATAATAATATGTAAAAAATATTAAAAATACATTTTTATATGGTCAAGTGGCAGAGACTAACTCTCTTACTTGGGTCATGTGTTGATTGATTATACAGAAAATGATAGGGCCACAGACCATTCTGAGCTCTTCCATTGGCCATTAAAACATGACTTTTCTAAAATTTCTAATTTGTTAAGAAACATCCAAAATTCAACTAAAGGACATCCACATAAAACCTAATACACTGAAACTAATAGAAAATAAAGTAGAGAAAACCCTCAAATACATAGGCACAGAGAAAACTGTCCTGAACAGAACACCATGTGAGTTTTCCCATTAGCATGGAAGAATGAGAAATTTACTTTATGCCTTAAGCCCATCCAATTATGTAGCAACCACTGTACAGTCCAAAGCATCAAAAAGCATCCTTGCTATTTTTGGTAGCTGTATCTGCTCTGGTTTCTAGAATCCTTTTTGTATTTGAGTAGTCCCCTCTTTCTCTCTACCCTTATATCAGCTGGTTGTAGCTAATAAACTCTAATTTCCTGAACATTTGGGGTGGAGGGCCCAAGAGATGGCTCAGGAGGTAAAGACTCTTGCCACCAGGACTAATGAATGACCTGAACTATTCAATCCCTGGGAATCCACATGATAGAAGGGAGAAATGACTTCTCTGACCTGCATATTTGTACCATGCCAGGCACTCACATGCTCGCGCGCACACACACACACACACACACACACACACACACACACACACACACACAACAACAACAACAACTGTAATTTTTTAAAGACTAGGAGAACAGTTGATAGAAACTTTTGAGGCTCCATTTGCCTTAATTCACTTCATTTTTGAAACATTATGAAATTTATCCCATTACAAAAGATCATCTCCATACAGTTTTTTATTCATCCCTTTTATGTAATTTCAACAGGAAAACAGAGTATATATCAACAAAAACAGAGCATATATCAACATACACATTATTATCCTGTAGACAGACATGGATAGGTAGCTTAGGAGTCACAGACATTTCAGGATCTGAGGTTGTTTCTTTTATAATAGTTGATTATCATCTCTCACAGTTAAAAATGGTTCAGATACCCTTTTATCTACAGTGGTGACCTTCCTGTAGCTTACAATGGCTTAGTAGTCGCACACAAGTCCAACCACTATCTGGAATTAAGGTCCACTCCGTGACATAGAAAGCTTGCCCAATATTGTTTTGTAGCCAAGAATCTGGGATTTGTTTGTTTTTCCTTTAGAGTCATGGCCTACATAGTCTCAGGCTCTTGACTACCAGGGATGTGTTGGGGATGGGTTCTATGTCAGGAGGGCCATGGATCTAACGGAAAACCAAATACTACTGTTCTGCTGAAAAGAAAAAACAAGAAAAAGGAAAAGGAAAAGAAAACAAAAATGAAAACAAAAAAGGAAAAGGAAAAGAAAAAGAAAGAGAAAATCATTAATATAGCCAGGCATGGTAACACATGCCTTAAATTCCAGCACTTGGGAGGGAGAAACAGACTGCTCTCTGTGAGTTCAAGGACAGCCTGGTCTACAAATGGAGTCCCATGGCAGTCAGGACTGTTACACAGAGAAACCCTGTCTCAATTTAAAAAAAAAAAGGACTAATGATATTCTGCTATACTTGAAGATTAGTTTTACACTTAGCCAGCATCAGAGAGACTTCCTTCTGCAGCAGGTGAGAAGAAATGCATACACTTACACCTGGATAATGTGCAAAGTAAGCAGTCTTACAATTCTCAATTTTACATGGCATGTCTTCGTCAAATCCCTCCCCTCAGGGCTCAGAGAACTCTGCAGGAGACAGAAAGATTGTAAGAGCCAGTGGGAATCAAAACCACCAAGGAGACAAGGCCTTCTAAACACAAGTAAGAACTTAGAGAGACTATAGCAGCTTGTACAGGGCCTGCATAGGTCTAAGTCAGATGGGGTTCCAG
>JANHMN010001317.1:0-11819 GCA_030674055.1 Rhabdomys pumilio
GTGGAGGACTGATTTTTGGAGGGTATAAATAGGACTCTGGGGAGTGACAATGACAGAGCTTGCTGGTACAGCTAGCTGTGCAATACTTGTTGGTCTCACTACTTTGTTGATCTTCACTTCCTTGAGAGAGGCACAGCTGAGAACTTCTGGCATTCCTATTGGTCCCTTGTGCTGACTCATGAGGTCTGGTTGTCTCTGCTGGGTTGTATCACTTCTGTTGCTAACTGGACTCTACCGAACTAGACCACTGGTGTATTTGGGAAGTGTTTGTGTATGGATCAAGCTGTCATTGACTGTTAACCTGTAAACAGAACTACTGATTTCCAGACAACACAGACAGGAGTTGCTCCAAAGAACCTTTATAAACCAGACCATTTCTACTGCAACCCCACCCCATTCTTTCTTTTCCTCTACCTCTGGTGGGTAGTGAGCTACAAGGAAGGCTAAATTGTATAAGAACCATCACTAAAAACAGGATTTGAAAAAATTAAATTTACATACCACTCCTGGGCATATACCCAAAAGTTGCTCCAACTTAACATAACAAGGATACATACTATATCTTACTCTTTTTCTTTTATTCAAAGCACAATGAAACTACACTGAGACAGTTACATATTCATGGAAATTAGAAAAAGAAATGTTTTTGAACCCATATTGGGCAACTAACATCATAAATCTCAAAATGTCTACCTATTTTGAGTTAGTCATAAAAATATTTCTTGCCAACTTCACAGTTTCTGCTATTTTTCTCACATTTGTTTCTGAATATAATTGACTTTCAAGCATTCTTTTATTTCTTTAAACACTGAAAGACAGCCTTTTAAAGAAACAGACCAATGGAAAGTTTATTCTAAGAGTACTCAAGCCTAAGGATAACTGTGACAGAGCTGAGAGCTATAGAAATACAGGCAGAAAGGGAGCTGGGACTTAGAGCTGATAACTTGGGATGTATCATGGCTTCAGGAGCTTGATCTCTGGGACATGGAGAGACATGTGTGCATTATTTACAGCTTTGATCCTGAGTCAACAAAGACTGTTTACTTTACTACAGTCATCCACACAAGTGTTCCACCCTTTTTATTTATATGACTACATATTTGTCTTAACAATGTTTCTCTAAGCAAAATTTTTAAAAAAGCAAAGGAAAGGGGGAAAATATGTATCAGAGATTGTTGCAGAGAGATGCCTAGAGCGATGCCTTTCAAAGCTAACTCTTTCACTTCTTCAGCTCAGATTTTTGTGGGTAACAATCAGGCAATCCAAATTGCCTACTTAGGTAAATCATTGCTGTTAGTAAAGTATAAAAGTGCATATAAGAATTACAGGAGGCAAAGTTTTTTTTCTCATTACCATTTCACTTGACATTTAGTTTATTGATAATAATGAATACTAAAATACTAAATATATATAAATATTAAATAACATAATATTTAATATAAATATTAAACAACACTCATCTTAATGTAGTTCAACATTTGTGACTCACACACATATTCAAGGCTAAGTTCAGTCTTTGGTAGCATATGATATCAACTCCCTGAAATTAGTAAACATACCCCCCCAAATTAGACTAGGATTACATCCTTAACAACTCATTCAAAATAAAAGTTCAACGATTTAAGTCAAGATGACAATTAATATATTTAATCTGGCATATATAATGGCTTAGCTTAATTGTTCCTAACATTCTCACAATATTAAAAATATCTTATTGTTGGTAAAATAATCTAAAACAATACCTAACATAAATTAAATATTGAATATCAAATGAGATGAATGGAATATCATATTGAAATTATAAAAAGAACAATGACAGTGTAAGTATAAGGTATAAGTCACTAAATGTCTCTCTGGGTCTTTGAATAATCTTTGTGTATGACATAGGTCTTCTTTCTTGTTCTTACACTTTAACCCAGGCTCTTAAAGCTACTAAAGTACACTGTATAATAATAGGGATAATTACTGGAGGTCAGGCCTCTATTCCAACCTTGGCAAGATTAGAATTGCCACATCCCTTCTATACTTGGAAAGGGAGGAGATGTCAGGAGTAGCCCTGCTTATATACTGAAGGCCTAAAATCAGCCATAAACCTAAAATGAGCAATAGGCCTGACATACATGCCTGCTAACACAAAGTCTTGGGTCTCTGTGGAAAAACAGATGGCTATAAGCTATTGTAAACAGGCAGATTTATGGAAATTTACTAGACTGAGTAGTCATAGACCTTGTAAATAGACAGCCTTGGCAGATAGTACCAACTTAGAAAAGGACAAGTAAATCATAGGCAGAGTCATAGTGACCTGACCCCTGAACCTTTCCCAGCTGATACCCTGTTTTGAAAGATATCTGAACTCCCCCTGAACACCTATGCTCCTGTGTCATCTCCTTCCCCACATCCTGAATTTTTGTCTTTATAACCCCTGTGTTAAAAAGTAAAAATCATGATTTGATAATAATAAAAAAAGTTTAAAAAAAATAGAGATAGCAAATTGCATCTACTATTTTAAGTCAGCAAATTGATATCACCTAACAATGAGTCTTTCATGATGTTAACACTTTAGACATATTATGATTTTCCACAGTTAGAGCTTCCATGCCAGCCATTGTAATTGAGAACTCACTTCCAGTAAAGCTCCTGGTAAATCATTCTAGTCTTGGGGTAATAATTCTGTTTTGGGTAGCCCAGGTATTTAACATCTGTCTCAAATAGGGTGAATGTGTTCCATAAGTTATTATTGATTCTTTAAAATGCTTAAGATCTTGTATTTTAATGAAATTTCATATGTCCTCTGCTTTCTGCAATGTTTGTGGGCTTTTTTCTCCCATCATGTTGAAAAGAAAATGTAAATGTTGGTTTTATTCTCTTAGATGAGATAAAATCTATACCCAAGCTGTGTGGATACATGGCTTTGGTTAAGTTCAGAGCATTTACTTCTTTATTCTAAATATCTCTAGGCATAGACCTGGATGCTTTTAGTATTATCTAATCTTCTAAACTGACAAGTATAGAGGAATTGTAATTTAATAACACGTCTACTCTGGCAAGGGATCTAGAGACCTTATAGATCTGTGTGATCTGCTGGAATGGCATGCCTTTAATTCACATAACTGGAATATTGATGTGTCCTTAGTATATACCTTTAATCTTCATCAATAGAAGGAAGGAATTAAGAAAGCAGCCATGTTTGAAAGTGTTGTCTAATTGAGGGGCAAACAAAGTAATGAATCAGAGAAAGATTTGACAGAGTGAGTAAGACATAGGATATGCCAAAATCTCATGAGAACAAAAAGAAAAGAGAGGTTACTTGAGAACAGAGGGGAGAGATATAGAGATAGAGATAGAGATAGAGATAGGGATAGAGATAGAGAGAGAGAGAGAGAGAGAGAGAGAGAGAGAGAGAGAGAGGAGAAGGCAGTTCAGTTCAGTGCTGTTCAGTTGAGTCAGGCAATGCAGTAGAGTTCAGTTGAATTTGTTTAGTGCAGATCAATAAATGCTGTTCTGTTGGATTCAGCTGAGTTCAGTTGAGTTCCTGAAGTTTCAGTAAGTTCTGTTCAATTTCTGTAGTCAGTGCAGCTCTCTTAAGAGTTAAATTAAATTCTACTCATATGTCAAAAACAAAAATAAATAATAATGTGTTCAATCAATACCACACATATCCAGAATTAGTAATTTGCTAGTGTATAGGAATTATGATTCTTATAGAATAATCAGTACCATCATTTTCTTGCAGTATAACACTTATTGTTCAAACAGCATGAATTGTAACTTTCCTCTAGGCATATCTTTTAGAATTCTTAAATGTGAATCTCATCACACAGAAAGCTAGTTCGGAATATAGATGTCACTGAAAATGTAATTGTATACTGACAAAAATGTCTTCAGTTTGAGTACCCTGAAGACAACTAAATGTAAGTATAGATTTAGAAAACTTTAAAAATCTTTAATGATATAATTTGTCTGTTAAAATATATATATATATATATATATATATATATATATATACACATATATATATATATGATTTTCAATTCATACTGAATTAATCTTCAAATACCATTAGCATGGCTTATTTGTTATTTTATATGACTGACCAATAACTATGATCATAATTTTGTGTTTAAGTCAATTTCAATAATCAATTATAAAATATATGCGAGTTTATTTGCACAAATAGAGAATTATGAAGATTTATTTGACCATAAAAACACCAATGGCAAAATCAGAATCATCAGGGTTTTTTTATATTTATACAAATACATACATATACATATACATCATATACATATACATATATTCATAAAATACATAAGTGTGTATATATTTATTTTTGTACCAAGAAGCTAGTTACAATTGATACTTACTGGTAAAGGGACAAAAAAATCAAAATTTTGAAGACATTATAAATACACTTGTATGTCACACAAAGTAAGAGAATATATTAGATATCATTATGTCATATAGCACATACATACACTCCATATTTTTAATACATAAAATGCTATAAATATTAAAATAAGAAACAATACATTTTACTGTTTGCAAGAATCTTTGTTATAAAATTTGCATTTGATGAACTGAAACCTACCACTTACCATTCTCACATACCTGTGATGAGAATATGTACGTATGTGTATACGTTTATGTATATGTTTATATAAACATACATAAACAATATAAAAAATTTTATTCTCTACATCAATTATAATCACTAGCTGCTTCATTGTTTTACTTAAAACTCTATTACATTTATTTGCATGTGTATTTATGTATAAGTACACATATAAATGATTGGAGGTCAGAGAACAATTTTGGAGATTCTGCTCTGGTTCTCTCCTTGTGCTAGGTGAGTTTCAGGAATCAAATACAAGGTAGTAATTCTGTTATCTGTTGACTAAAGTCCTAGCTGCTTTATTTTTAAAGTTTGTTCCCCTCACTGAAATAAAATGTTCATAAGAGGACATTGTGTTGGGACATATAAAGTCATATGTAACCAAAGCATTTCTGTAACAACATTTCACTTACTTGTACCGAGTCACAGCAGGCTCAAACCACAGGAGGACTTAGTTTAGGAATACATTATTGCCTTCATTTTTTTTCTTGTTTTTAGCATATCCTTACTTCTATGTCTCAGGACAGTGGTGACAGAATCCAAGCTATTGCCATGAAAGTCATCACAGATGTTATTTCCCCTGGGAAATTCTTATTACACCATGGTGAAGTTAATGAGAAATTGTACAAAAATTAACTGTTCATTTTAATGGCCTGAAATGAGAACAAAACAAATTGTAGAGTCAATAAACTATGCATTATGACATTTTATGATATATACATCAATGCATACCAGATTTAAAATATGATTCACATTTGTTTTCTACTGAAATATGTGTTGAATCTTCTGCATTATGCTAGTACCCAGTATTCAGCTCCTGTTTATCCCATGGTCGTAACTGGGAAAGCAGATCCCATCATGCACAGTGGAGATGGTATCATTTCATGTTTGATTACATGCCCTGGATTTTAAATAGCATCTTTAGGAAATGATATAGATTTTCACTGCCCTTAAAAATAAGTTGTAAAAGCAAAACAGAGTGAAATATTTGGTCCTATGTATATCATAGCAGTATTTCCTACATAAAGCTTTCAAATATTATCTTGAATAGTATTTGTTTTCAGTGATTTTTCAATTCCAGTTTAAGTACTTGCCAATAGTCAAACTTTAAATATCAAGATGATTGCTCTTAGAGTCTGAACCACTAACCAAAGAACATACTAGATGGGTTAGACCTTGGCTTCTCTGCTTATATGCAACAGATGTACAGCTTGACCTTCATGTGGGTCCTGAATAACTAGAGCATAGGTCATCCCAAAAGCTGTTGCCTGTATGTAAGATATGTTCTACTAGATGAGATGCCTTGTCTGGCCTCAGTGGGAGAAGCTCTTAGCCTTGCAGAGATTTGAAGTGCCATGGTGAGGGGTATACCCAGGCTGGTCTCTAAAATAGAAAGGGATGGGGAGAAGGAAGGATTGTGGTTGTGGAACAGGGTGACTGAGAGGGGGACAGTGAGTGGGATGTAAAGTGAGTAAGTAAAAAATAAATAAATCAAGATGATACAAGAATTAATCATTTTATCTTAAATGGAAATTTGCAGAGGGTATTTTAAAACATACTACTTAGACATGGTTCTCTCAGATGTTTCTCGTGTTCAACCTGTGTGAATTTTTTCACAATTATACAAAATGAGACTTATAATCCTTTGCATTATAAGAAGCATCATTTTAGCTCTCCCCTATTACGAAAAAACAATGAATGTTGCCATTATCCAAAAAGTCTGCCCTGTCGTATTTCTGTTTGACTATAAAAAGTATGGTATCAATCGTGCTGTTGTCTTGATAATCAAATGACCACAATGAGTTCATAGATATTAGTGCAAAAAGTTCATAATATAGTGATTGGAGGAAAAAAATAACATTACTCAATTTTAGGGAACACACCAATCAATAGTTAAGACAGTGATAACAGAACAAGTCTGTTCCATACTAGCATTAGAAAACTAATTTTTTCATCATGTACCAATCACATTTGGTAAAGCTTTTATTTTGCCTCAATAGTCAGAAATAAATGACCGTGCACTCCATCTACTGTTACAAAAATGACTATGATCTCCAGCTTGACTTATAAGAATAGAAGTTGAAAACGTCATCTGGCCACATAATCTCTGCAGTCATTAAGTCATATCCTGATGCAAAAAGATGGAGAACTATTATCTAATAATATTATGGGAAAGATGACATGATACATTTTTCAAGACTACTACTTTATTTCTTTAATAAGTGATTATATCAAAATATCTGACGAAATAGTAAACGTTTAATTATATTTTAAATGTGTTATAATTGCCTTGTTTTAAAAGACCTTGCGTGCATTTTTGTGTGTATGTATCTATGTGCATAATGTTCATCGATGTGATGTTTTGTTAACATCTATGAATCAATATTTAAAAGCAAAGATTTTAATTTATACAATAGAATTAAGTTCACGCTACAATATACTTTAATAATATATTGATGCAAAGCAATGGCTGGCATACTACTATAACTGGTTTGTGTGCTTTGTAGAAATCAGTTGTTAAAATTTAATGTTCAATTTTATAGGGATGAGAAGTAGGACATTAAAACACTGATAGGGACATGAAGCCTCCTTTATCAAGAGTAGGATTAACCTGGTAGAAGAACCTTTATGTGTACTTCAACTCCAAGATCCTTCTCAGTGCAACTGTGGAATCACACAATATTATGAAGATAATCTCCACAGGTGTCACCTTGTAAATAAAACTCAATTCTCATCAGATAGCTGAACATTCTGTCATCTTGAAGTTGGATTCTTAACTTGCAGAACTCTGAGAAAATAAAAGTCTCAATTGTTAGGGACCTAGGCTCAAGTAACTTGTTTTAGGAACAATAATGGGCTAAGACACTTATCATACTCACAGAAGTTTAAAAGAAAAACACCCGTGCAAGGAATCTAACTACCTGAGCATAGATTCATTTCAGAGTGATTACAATGTGCGACTAACTCACATTACTAATAAATATTTGAAAAAGCTAAAGTACAGAGAATGCAGATACAGAATATATTTTTCTCTGGTCACGAAACTCTAGGCAGAAGATCACTGCATGAATAGACAATAGCCTTAATGAGGCTATGTGTACTTGTTAGTAAAAACTAACAAGCAAATGTGAATCATGAAACACTCATACTGATATATTAGAGAGTTGACAATACCAACAGTTCTACACTCCAAACACAGCAGCACAAACTAGTACATGGTTGAGGAACTGAGTAGCCAAACAATATTGCTATCCATATCAACCTGAATTGGACATACTGATATGTACTACACATTTATTATCTAATTAGATTTAATGTTTACTAAAATTTGTCCTATCCTCTGAATAAAAAAGTCATCAATCCTTTTGTGATTTTCTTTTATGTAGAGATTAAAATTGTATATTGAAAATTGATGATAATTAAGTCTATGACATTAACAATTTAGCTAATTTGATAATCATTTCAATTTGTCCTGAGATATAATTGTAAATAGAGTAGGCTGACAATGACATGAAAAAGGCAAAGGCATTTATAAGACGCATTCAGTATGTAGTCTGCTTCATTTATCCATGACATAAACTGTCTTCTCTATTCTAGGCACTATTTAAAGCAGGAATAAAATATCCACCTCACAATAACTTTTGCCTTGGTCAGACTACTTGACTTTAGTAGCAGGGCACTGAAAACAGCTTCATGAAATGTAACTTTTCTGTCTTCTCTCAAGAGAACAAGACTTAGATAACAGTTTCCCCTTTATGATTCTTTAGAATACAGGCAGAACAATTTTAACATCAGCTTACATTCAATATTCCAGTCCAGTATATTCAAGCAATAACACCACCAGTAGTACTCTGAAGACCTACTGGAAACCTTTAGACACTAAAGTAGAATAAATGCAAGGGGGCATGATCCAAGAGTGCCATGCAAAACTAAAATAAAATGAGACTGCACAGAAAATGGCATAAGACACAAACAGAGGTAAAACCCACAACAAAGGTAAAGTATGGGTAATGAGACAAACCAAGGTCGGCAATTAGGTTGCTATAGTATTTAGAAAACTTTAAACTTTTATTTAACATCACACCAAAGTTCTATGCAACTGGAACGTGAAGTGAGTCAAGGTGGAAATGCTTGCAGTGTTTTTGAATGAAGACATAGACATTCCATATGTCAAAGAGGCTAATACTACTTATGAAGAGTCATGGAAATTCATGCTCTTGTTTACCCTCCCCATTTTCATGAAAGCCCCAAGCCCCAGGAGAAAGACACTGCTTCTCCCACTGAGAATGAGAAGAAATATAGAACACTTTTCATTCTAGCTCTCATGTTCAGGTCCATCCTCACTGAAGTTATCTATTGCCCTGCTGTGTCCAGAAAACACATACCTTGAAGTCAACCATTGTCTCTGATTCTTGAAGATTTTTCACCCAGTTTTCTGTAGTGATTCCTGAACCTTGAACAGAGGGTTCTGATGTCCATGTTCCAGTTAGCTATGAGCATTCACAGTTTCTTAACTCTGCTCCTTGATCAGTTGTGGTTTTCTGTGTTAATTGGCATCTACTGAAAATAGAAGCTTCACTGATGAAGGTTGTGAGATGTTTCATCTATGGGTATAATGATCAGTCATGAAGACTGAGTTTAATACTATGCCATGAATACCTCTGGTTATGAGGCTGGCCTTTACTGGCTGTGCTATCTTTTTTGCAACTAACACAGTTTAGTATTCGAGTACTGAAGGAAATTTTATTGCCTTCCCATTTTTTTTAAAAAAAAATTAGTTGAGATGCTATTAACATATATGTACAAAATTTGGTAAATATCAAAGGGAAATATTTCACTATTTTATGGTAAGTTATTGTTTACTTTAGAAGAAATTATCAAACATTTATAAGGAGGTCTGTACCACTTACCAATCCCATCAGTCTTGAAATGCAATTCACAATGCCCTATAATTGTCAATATTGGAAAGTGTCATTATTTTAGATTATGACCATGTTAAAAGATGATCAATGTGTTAACTTAGTACAATATGCTTATTTTCCATTTGAGCATCTCTTTTAACATATCTTCTCAGGTTTTTTCCTGTTTGAGTTTGTTTCCTTTTATCATATTGAAGATTAGTTTTGTTTCTTTGAATATCAGTCCTTTATCAAATAAGTAGTTTACAAGTATTTTCATCCCAATCCACACATTTTATTTTCATCATCTAAACATGTCTTTCACAGCTTTGAGACATTTTTTTTTTAATTTTACTGGGGTCCAAATTGTGTTTCCCTTATGGGTTGTGCTGATTCAGATGTTATATCTAAAACATCAACACAGAACTAAAGGGAACATGGGTTTTATATCGTTATTTTCTAGTTTATGGCTTCAAATTTTACATTTCTATCTCTTATCTACAACTAATTTCTACAAAAAAATGTCAAATCTGAGTTAAAAATATTCCTTATTAAGTTTTTGTATGAGGTTTTTTAACTTGGTCCAGCATTATTTATTGAAAGATTATCCTTTGTCCATTGAATGAACTATGAAGAATTTCCTTTCTGCTGGAAAGATATTAATGAGCATCCTTCATTTACCATGAAGTTTAAGTATTGTTGGCATTTTTGTTATCTTCCACCTTCAACCAAGAAACACACAAAGATACAAATGCATTCACTGTATTTTTCCACAATACTTTCACTTCTTTTCTCCATCACTTTCATAATGTTGGCTGAATATTGTTGAGTGGGGAGTAGGAAGCCAGTTTCCTCCTTTCTCAGTCCACAGTACTGGGGTAACAGGTGTGCACTATCATGCCTGGTTTATATTTGATTCTTAAGCACATTAGCATTAGCTTTCTTCAGGACCAAATAAATATCTGGAAAATGTCTTCTAAACAGTAAAATGGATATGTTTCTTGGAAAGAAAATATGCTGTTTTTAGCAGAATATTACTAGGTTCTCCTCTAGAGCTTATGACCTGTATACCCAGAAGTTTTTTGGTCGAATAATGCTGACATGTAGATATTTCATCTTTGAAAGGAGTCCTAAATCCAAAGAGAAAGTAGTTGATTAATCCCATGATACTCCTCTCACTATTGTTCCAATCTTACAGGCCAATAATAGCAGTTTGTTAATACTGAATAATTTTTAAGCAAATAACATTCATAGTATCATCAAACACAATAAAAGTCACACAGTATGGTGAAGTTTTCAGAAGAGCCCAAGCCGGATTTATCCACATTCTATGTCCAAAGTATGTGATATCTTCAGTAAATAGAGTCCTCATGCTAGTTTCTTGTGGGTAAACAATATCATGGTGAATATGTTGTATTGGTTGGGAGTTTATGCCTCCTCATAAGCCAGTAACTGCAAATGTGGTGCTAAATTCTTGCCACATGGCTTTTAATGTTAGTCTGTAGAACCTAGTAGGAGCATTGCTACCCCTTATAATGTAACTAATTTTAAACTCTCTTATAAGTGCATGTACTTTATGAAGATTTTTAAATTACAAGACAAATTGCAATTATACAATTGTCATGAGTGTGATTAACAGTACATCTTTGTTAAAAAAAATGAAAGTCTTGCTCCATATAGTCTTCAACAATAGCACCACAGGGACACAAAGGAATAAAAAGCTAAATTAAAAATTGACTACTATTATAATTTTATTATAAAACTGTATCATAGCAAATATAGTTTATTAATTACATTTTTTACTGGAGGAGAAAATATTTTGACATTGTTATTTTGGAATTATTAAGATTTAAAATTGATACTTTCTACTTTAATACTTTAAAATGCTAAATAATTTACCTTTCATAATATATTTAAATGGTCAGTCTTTTAGAGCCACTGTCCTGAACTTCAGGAAGTGTTTGTATAACTACATAAATAATTTTAAAGTATTATTCTACACAGTAGGTACATTTAATATATACTGGATAAAACATTAGATTCTTCAATGAAAAATTAAATTGTTGGTCTTAAACTGCAGTTAGCTACTAAAATCCTTCTAAATTATCTGTTGTTTGAATGGCTCACACTGCAATATACTCATTAAATAATAACCCAATAATGTATATTCTGGTAATTCTTTTGGTGAGCATTGGAATTAAAAAGTTTTACTTGTGAATTATGAAACCATTCATAAAATAAGACATCATCTATAAATGATCCTTTCCTTAATTCTCTACACTCATAGTTTGGGTTTCTAATTGTAGTCT
>JANHMN010001318.1:0-11818 GCA_030674055.1 Rhabdomys pumilio
TAGGTTTCTAAAGAGCTACTACACTGATTTCCACAGTGGCTGAGCCAATTTGTAATCCTGCCCACAGTAGATGAATGTTCTTAATTACTCCAAAATAATAGTTAGAAGGGTTTTGTTCCCTCTCTCTCTCTCTCTCCTCTCTGTCTCATCTCTTAGCTTTCTAGCTTTCTATTGCTTCTTTGTGAGTTCTATGTCATGATGTCATGTACCCCAATCCCACTCATCTCCCTGTCCCTTTGTATCCAGCCTTTGTCATATTATAACCCTGAATTTGGGCCTTGGTGGTAGCTGGGTTGGTTAGCTCACTAGCTCTTCTCTTCATACCACCAGGGTGAGCTCTCTAGCACTGCCCTGGCTTGCTCACCCTAAGCCCCAGCTTCATTATTTCCTTCTCATAAGCCCTGAAGGCTCACGTATGCATGCTTTCCCAATCAGGGTCAGATCTAATGTGCAGCTCAGTTGAGAGATGTGGCTGTTCTCTCCTGAGTGATGCAGGTGCCAAGGGGGTGGGCCAACTCTCCTCCTCTCACATCCCCAGTCTGCTCCATGGTGCCTTCACAATCAGGGCCAGATCTACTGTGCTGTCCAGGTGAGGTAAAGGGTCTGTCTTCTCTCCCAAATGCTACAGCCAGCAAAGTGTGTACTTAGGTCTCCACAATGTTGCAGCCAGTGAGTGGTGGGGCCAACACTGCATAACCCTTGGGTATCAAATATTGTTCCAGATGGAGACTCAGACTAGGGATGACCACATGGTCACGGTGGTAATATAAGCCATGGACATGGACACAGACCTCTGCTGCTGTATGACATGCCCATCAGTTCCAGCATGGCCCGAGGGCTCAGGGCAGGCTCCCACATCAGGTTCCTCCTCTCTACCCTTTCATCTCTAGTTCTGTTTCTGTTTGTAATGCTCAAACTGTTACACTTCTCTTTCTCTTCCATCTTTGCATAATATACTTGCACAATTTAGGGGTTCCCACTATGAAGAGCAGTGAGTTGGCCCTTGTGTGTCTTCCCCTCATCTTTGTTACACAGTGTGGCTACAGAGAGGCCTGTGGCTGTCTTTTCCTACCTGTCCTATGTTTCCTGGCTCTTCTTCTGTTTTTTTTTTTTAACAAACCATTCTGGCTGGAATATGATGAAAATTTAAGCTATTTATAATTTGAAATTCTGTCTTAGGTTGGAAGATGAACACTTTTGACAACATTTTTTAGCCATTTGTTTTCCTTAGAGAACTCTGTTTAGTTCTGTAGCCTGCTTTTAAGTTGAATTATTTTTGTTTTTGTTATTTGCATTGTCAGCTGTAGGGACCTGGTTGTGTAGTTAGTTGTTCAGAAGAACTATTTACTGAGAACATTCACATAAGACAGAAACGTTGCTCTGCATCTTTTCTGGCTTTCCACGTCTGTATTCCAAGTTGTTTTTCATGTCTGTTGACTTCCCATCTAGACGAGTCTAACTGTTCCAGTAGATTTGTAGGGCACTTGGGATTCACGCTTTCTGCTTTCACCCACTGTTTTCCCTCAAACATTACCCATAAGTGCACACATATGCAAATGCCAGAGGATAGTGTGCCCACACCAATAAAATGGTTGAGACTTTAAAGCCAGAACAGGAAGTATACAGAGAAACTTTTGCCTGGCCCAGAACTGTGGTGTAGAATTGAGGAGTCAGAAGCAGGTTTTGTGCAAGAGTATTTCTCCTTCCTGTTTTGTTGTCATCGTCCTTGACAGGCGTTCTGGACACCAGTCTGTTCTATCCCGTGGGTGTGTCCCCCTGTGCAGAGTGTGCTACCCGTTCTCTGTGTCTGTATGTGGTGATCTTGTAGGACTCACTGCCATGAGCCTTGGGATTGTTCTTGGATTTGGTAAGTATTACAGGGGCTATTATTCTTAGCCAGAGGGCAATAAATACAGGTTTAAAACCAGGGTTGTTTTCAAAAATTCTTCCTCTATGAAGACCTGGCTTGATGGCTACAAAAGGGTCATTCCTGACCTCAGTCTGTCCATCTAGCCCTGTTCTTTTTATCTGAGCTCTGGGTTGGGATCAGTGTATAATAGGACAGACAGATTCTTTCAGCGGTCTTTTTTCTTCCTGTTTCATGTGTTTAATGGAGCAGAGGGTCTGGGCACACTCTGGTGAGTCTCTTCTCTGTTTCAGCCCTGGGGATCTGAATTTGTCTGGGAGTAACATGGGAGGAGCTTGAAGAGGCATCTTGAGCAGAACTGAGATGTTGTTTTCATTGGCAGCCACCTATCTGCTCCCTTCATATTTAGTCCTTAGTATTGTTGCTGTCTTTCTGGTGTGGATTCTCCACCATTGGCTATTAGGGCCCAGAAAGACATTGAAGATATAATTCACTCACACGTTTTCTTCGGAGGATATAGACATTTAATTTTGAATTTGTTTTTATTTTCTCTCCATGTCTTCTCCTGTGGGCTCTGTCTGGCTCTCTTATGGAGGTCTGCTCCTGGGAAGACACATCATCCATGGGACAGATTTGTAGTAACTGCTGTCCAATGAGGGGCAGCACAGGCAAGATTCATGTATATTCAGAGGCTGCCAGGTTTTGTGTGAGATTGCAGTGGTATATAATGATTGGTTTTTACAGGGAAGAATGAGGCAAAGTAAGACATATGTCAGTGATTTAATGGCACACCATGTTTACTGGGTCATGGGAGTGTCAATGTTTGGTCTTAATAATATCAGTACTAGAGGTTGATTCCTAGGCTGGCAGGAGACAAGGAGAGAATCTTGTAGATAGCACTAAGATATGAGAGTGATACTTATGGTGTTTGAAAACTGTAAAGATGATTAGGTCTGTTGAAACATGCCAGAAATTCTGCTGGTTAATTTTCTTTCAACATGACATAAGTTAGAGACACCTGGGAAGAAGCAATGTCAACAGAGCAATTGCCTTTATCATATTGACCTGTGCACATGTCTGTGTGGTCATTTTCCTGATTCATGATTGATGTGGGAACTATTCCATAGCTCACTGGGAACCACAGTCTCCTGACATCAGATGACTAGACTTCTTTTTCTCTCTCTCTGTAGAGCCACCTCCCCTGCCTTTCATCTGGGCAGTTCCAGGAACTGTGATTTTTACAGGCAGTGCTGTAACCATCTTCTCTAGGACCCCTTTAGGAGTCTCCAAAGTGCTACAATATTTTGTACCCAGTGGAATGTGGTATGAAAGCTCCCTACTGGGAGAAACTCTGGAAATATTTCAGTTTAGTCTGCAGAATATGGTGTACAATGATGCTGGGACTTACTACTATGAATACTACAATGGAAGCAGATGGTCCCAAATAAATGACAAAGTGGAGTTGATCATCACAGGGGAATAGTGCCAGGAACCCTGTTCATCAGTCTTTATCTCAGTTGCCTACCTCAGCGAACTACACATGCTGCCTCACAGACCCTGCCTTGTGTCTCTGTTCCTATACACTGACCACTCCTCTTCCTTTTCCTCTTCTGTTCTGTCCTGTCTGGTCCTCCCTTTGCTTCCCCTTCTCTTATTTTATTCTTTCCTTTGAAATTTCCATTTTGTCTTCATTTTTGAGACAGGACATCACTCTTTGTCTGGTCTTGAACGTGATGTGCATCCCCACATAATCTTGAACGTCTCATCCTTCAGCTTCTCCTCTGTTAGTTCTGGCATTGTATCCTTGGACAGTCTCATCATTCATGTGATGATGGACATAGAACCCAGGGCATTGCACACATTTGGTAAGAGCTCTACCAACTTAGATTCACACCCTGACCCTGTGTAGGTTTGTGACCCTCCCTCTGTGCTGACAGTGGCCTAGGCTCCCTTCAGAATGGTGACTATGTCCCTAAGTGACGGAGTTCATGGGGAATGACCGCAGCTTCTGTACCTACATAGAGCCTTCCATGGTTGCGTTTCATTAAAAATAATAGGAGCATGCTTCCTGAGATTTATGGATTGATGAATTTCCTTTTGGTTTCATATTGTCTTCTGTTTTATAAGATTGCATTTTATGGTCATTTTTAATTATATTTTTTAAGGAGAGGGTCTTTTTGTAACTTTTTTTGGAGTGGGGGTGTTCCAGTCTCATGTGTAACTGTGCCTGGCCTTGTTGTCTCTGTATAGAGCAGGATGATTTTAAATCCACAGAGATTTTCCTGCTTCTGCTTCCTTAGTCCTAACATTAAAGGCCTGTGTTACCATGAGCAGCTAATAACAGGGTCTTTTTTTTCTTCTAAGTGTTTATAAGGAGAAGCCATCCATCACTGTTTATTCAGGACCCCAGGGATTCTCAGAAAGAAATGTGACTCTCGGTTGTTACCCACCTCATTTCCTTAATATCTTCATCCTCTGCAGAGATGGAAATGCTTCCCTTCCTCTGAACTGCTTACAACAGGACCACAACACATTCCTCATCTCTCCTGGGAGCCCAGGGTACAAGAGGACCTACAGATGCTTTGCCTCTTTCAAAGTCAATGCCTACTTGTGGTCACTGCCTAGTGACCCCCTTGAGCTTTCAGCCCCAGGTAAGAATGTGTGATACTTGGTCATTGTCTCTGTGCCCAGAGCAGTCCCAAGAGGTACCGTGTGGGATATATCAAGTCCTCTTTATGTCTGCTGTGTCCTGTTTGATACACAATGAACTGTTATTCGGACTGGATTTGTTTATTTGCATCTGGACTTTATATATTTTCTGCTAATCATGTGAAATTATGGTAGATGCAGGTGTATTTTGTTGGAGAACAGATATTACCCGTCATGATATATAGTTTTCTACTCAGTTTTGGCTGTGTAAAATACTTTATTGTGTGCATATTCACATGCATGCACATGCACATACACATGCACATATACTTTCCCAGCTAATAGTGATATTGAAAATGAGAAAGTCCATGCTAGTTTCTTCATTCAGGAAGTCTTGAATCTTTTCCCCTAACATCTTTTGTGAGCACAGTGTTGTATCTAAGGAGTCATGATGGACTGTGATCATTATGTGTTAATTATATTCTTTTGGGCAGATGCAAGTATATTCATCTGGGGCTAAGAGTCCTTACCTATCCATATTGAGATGCATTCTGAAAGATGCCGAATCGCTTGTTTATTGATACTCACCAGCATTCTTTTGAATTGTCTGTGTGACAAGTACAGCATTAGCCAATGATGAAAGAAACGTTGAAATAGTTTGTGGTAGTTTCTGCATTGAATATGACTTTCTAGACTCAAATCATCATTGTCTTTCTTTTCTTTTTTACATTATAGTATATTTATATTATTTTCTCCTTTTAAAATCTTCCTGACATCCCTACTTGTTATCTTTCAAATTTAAGTCTTCTTTTCCATTAATCGTTAATATATCTTTGTGTATACATGTCAGACATATGTCTGTCTCTATGTGTCTATGCCTGCCATCTTATCTGTCTATCTATCATCTATCTATCTATCTATCTATCTATCTATCTATCTATCTATCATCATCATCTCTCTAAAACCTGCTCAGTCTATATAATGTTATTGTATGTACGTTTCCAGAGCTGACCTTTGGTGTTGGATAGCCAACTGCTGTGGTATTCTCTGGGGAAGACTATTTCTCCCATTTTTAGCTTTTTTAGTTTTCTGTGGTTATTTATGTGGATTTGAGGCCTCATAGACTTTCTCCCATCTTCTTTGGTATGTCTATTTTGTTGTTGTTGTTCAGGTCATAATTAGGCAGTCATGTTAAAGTGACTTTCCACACGTGGCTTCTGACATTACTGGGAGTCACAATCTCACCACAAACTCCTTTATCCTTTGGATATTTTAATTTTTCCTCTCCTTCTTTCACAATGTTGGAGTCATTTTGTAGATGTATCCATTGTACCTGGGCTCCATACAGTGCATTTGGATTTTCTGTGTTTGAATGTTATGTGTAATGTAATGTGCAATGATCCTCATCTGTTGAAGGGAAGTTTCCTGGATGAGGGGTGAGGACTACACTTATTTGTTCCACCAGCTTTTGTCACCACCGTATTCCCTCTGAACAGCCACCAGTTCAGTGGTGTTAGGCTGTGTGTCTGCTTTGACCTGAGGGTGCCTGAGACCTGCTGGCAGGCTGCTTAGGAGAGTCAGAATATAGCCTGAGACTGGGGTCTCAGTCCATGTTTTGGCTTCTGGGGCCAATCTAGACACCTCATTATTAAGCAGATCTCCAGGTTTCTGTGCTATGTGACTGACTGTCATGGTTCTCTCTGTGGTGTATCATGATTATGTGTTCCAGGTCAAATAGAACTTCTACCCCGCTCTTCTCAATTCTGAGATTCCCCAGGATTTTGAACCCGATCAACCTTAGCAGTTCTTGTGTCTGGTGGCACAGCCCATTTGCTTTACACAGTGGAGAATGTAGGAGACATTTACAAAGGAGAACCCAGGAGGGTCCCCCTGCCTGTGTATATTCATGATATGAAAGTTGCAAAGAGACTAGATAAGAGGAGAAGACTGGGTGGAATGGGCACAGATATAGAAGAAAGTAATGCTGATGAATTCTCAGAATTCTCACGAATGAACACAAGAATGCCAGATTTCTTGATACTGGGAACTTATTTCTGAATATCTTTCAACCTCTGGTCATTTCGGACATCTTGGGCTTTAAGAGACAGGATGTGTTTCAGTTATGGGGAATAAAATATGCAGGACCATGGAAGTTCAACTTGCAAACTAGAGAAATCCTCAAGTGTGCACGGGTTAAAGATGGTCAGGAGGAGGCAGAAGGAAGGAATCCCATGTAGAATAGAGAAGGGGATGGCATGGGATGAGTTTTATGTGAGCGGGACATATAGGGCTTTTGGTGGTCTCTGTGCACACGTAGACATGTAGTTCTGTGCAATATTTGTAATTTTATTTTTGCATTCAAAATATCACAGAGAATATTTTAAATTCTCTGTGATCATCAGAATTATATGTCCAAGAGAATAGTTGAAATCTATCTTTGCAGACATTTTGCACACTCTCAATAGACCCTTCAGCTGGAAAGCATCCATACATTCTCCTCACGTATATACTTGTACTGATAGAATTTGTCTGTCTTGAACTGGGATTCTTTAGGCTTCCTCTTTAGCTATTAGTTGTCATGTGACCCATTGTGAAACTATTTTTTTTGTTTCTGGAAATATCTTTTAAATTGCTGTTCCTTCTTTTTTTTCTTTTTATTCAACACTTTTAAAAAATTGGATATTTTATTTATTTACATTTCAGATGTTGTTCCCTTTCCCCCAAGAAACCTCCTATTTCATCCTCCTTCCTACTGCTTGAAAGAGTGTGCCCACCCACACACTCTCCCCTCCTTACCCTTGCATTCCCCCACACTGGGGCATCCAGCCTTCACGGGGCCAAGGGCCTCCTTTCCAATGAACCGCCAGAATTATTTCCAGAGGAGTCCTACCATCTTACAATCTCACCACCAATGGAGGAGTGTTCCTTTTTCTCCACATCCTTGCCAGCATCTTCTATCACCTGAGTTGTTGATCTTAGCCATTCTGATTGGTGTGAGGTGGAATCTCAGGGTTGTTTTGATTTGCATTTCCCTGATGACCAAGCATGTTCAACATGTCTTTAGTTTTGTACTCCCCTTTTAAAAAACCTTAACAGTATATTTTAATTTACTAAATATGTTTAGATTGTTGTCACCTTAACAATTAATCATTTAATCAGCACAAAGATTACAAAGAGCTCTTTTATATTCATTTTTTTTGAAAGCAATCTGTGTGCACCTTACACTTGCAGTGTACAAGTCCGTCATGTCTGCAATTCATTTCAAGGGCTCAGTAACCTTCATGGGTCTGGGATAGTGGCTGTAGAGGGAGAGCAGACAGCCAGTGAAGCCTTGACAGACACCTGCATTTGGGAGATAAGAAGAGGGAAAAGAGCCAGTGGAGAAATTGATGGAGGCAGGAGGATAATCAGGACAGCACAATGTCTAAAAGTCCAAGCGTCTTTCTTAGGGAGATTCGGGGAAGAAGGTCATCACAGACCTTGTTTGGTGCAAAGCATTCTTCACTCATGCATTTGAGAGGGCTTCCCCTGCTATCGTGTGGCTCTGCATTAGAAAATCATCCATCTGCCATGATTCTAGGAGTCTCATGGAAGGACCCAATTATGTTTAGAAGCTCTAAACATATTTGGCTGGAGATAACAGGGTGACTGAAAGCAAGAAGAAAGGAACAGTTAGGTGGTACAAAGTTGTCAGAGAGTGTGATGATTTAAAACAGATGCCTGGTGGGCATTGTACTCCATTTTTAAATAGGGTTATTTGGTTCTCTAGAGTCTAGCTTCTTGAGTCTAGTTCTTCTAGTTCTTCTAGAGTCTAATTCTCTAGAGTCTAGTTCTTTATTTTGGATATTAGCCCTTTACTGGATGTAGGGTTTGTGAAGCTCTTTTTCCAATTATATGGTTGGCTTTTGAGAAGATACCATGAGGTGCTGAGAAGAAGGCATCTTCTTTTGTTTTAGGGTGAAATGTTCTGTAGTTATCTATTAAATCCATTTGGTTTGTAACTTCTATTAGTTTCACTGTGTCTCTGTTTAGTTTCTGTTTCCACTGTCTGTCCATTGGTGAGAGTTGTGTATTTAAGTCTCCTACTATTATTGTGTGAGTTTCTATGTGTGTTTGAGCTCCAGTAACAATTCTTTTACACATGTGGGTGCCCTTGCATTTGGGGCATAGATGTTTAGAATTGAGAGTTCATCTTGGTAGATTTTCCTTTAATGAGTATGTAGTATCCTTCCCCCATATTTTTGGATAATTTTGGTTGAAAGCCTAACTTATTGGATGTTCGATTGTTTACTCCAGCTTGTATTTTGGGACCACTTGCTTGGAAAAAATTTCCAGCCTTTTTCTTTAAGGTAGTGTCTATCTGTCTTTGTCACTGAGATGGGTTTCCTGTATGCAGCAAAATGCTGGGTCCTGTTTACATATCCACTCTGATAGCCTATGTCTTTTTATTGGGGGAATTCAGTCCATTGATGCTGAGAAATATTAGGGACCAATGATTGTTTCTTCCTGTATTTTTGTTGTTAGAGATGGAATGTTTGTGTGTTTCTCCTCTTTTGGGTTTGTTGTGAAAAGATTAATTTCTTGCTTTTTCCTGGGTGTAGTTTCCCACCATATACTGAACTTTACCTTCTGTTATCTTCTGTAGGACTAAATTATTGAAAAGGCATTGTTTAAATTTGTTTTTGTCTTGGAATATCTTGGTTCTCCATCTATGGTAATTGAGATTTTAGGTGGGTATAGTAGACTGGGCTGGCATTTTTGTTCTCTTAGGTCCCATATGACATCTGGTCAAGATCTTATGAATTTTAGAGTCTCTGTTGAGAAGCTGTGTAATTCTGATAGGTCTGCCTTTATGTTATCTGACCCCTTTCCCATACCTATTTCAATATTCTTTCTTTATTCTGTTCATTTGTTGTTTTAATTATTCTGCGATGGGAGAAATTTCTTTTCTGGTCCCATCTGCTTGGTGTCCTGTAGGCTTCTTGTATGTTTATGGGTTTCTCTTTTTTTAGGTTAGGGGAATTTTTTTCTTTAATCTTATTTAAGACATTTGCTGACCCTTTGAGTTGTGAATCTGCATCCTGGATTTCTTGGATGTTCTGAGTTAGGAGCTTTTTGTATTTTCTATGACTGTTGTATCAATGTCTTTTATGGTATCTTCTATGCCTGAGATTTTTTTCTTTAATCTCTTGTATTCTATTGGTGATGCTTGCATCTATGACTCCTGATCTCTTTCTTATATTTTTGACATTTAGAGTTGTCTCCCTTTGTGTTTTCTTTAATGTTTCTATCTCCATTTTTAGATCCTGGATGATTCTGTTCAATTTCTTCACCTGTTAGGTTATTTTTTCCTGTATTACTTTATTATGTGTTTCTTCTTTAAGGGCTTCTACTTGTTTACCTGTGTTCTCCTGTATTTCTCTAAAGTTGTTATTTATGTTCTTCTTCAAGCCCTCCAACACCTTCATGAGATGAGAATTTAGATCTGAATCTTGCTTTTCAGGCATTTTTGGGTATGCAGTGCTTGCTGTCCTGGAAGAACTGGCTTCTAGTGTTGCCAAGTAGTATTGGTTTTTGTTGCTTACGTTCTTGTGCTTGCCTCTCATCATCTGGTTGTCTCTGGTGTTAACTGGCTTTGCTGTCTGTCTCTGACTGGAGCCTTTTCCTTCGATGAGCCTGTGATCCTGTGATACTATGATCTTGTGATTTTGAACATGTTAGAACTCCTGGGGTCAAGATGCCTCTGGGTGTGGTCTGAGTTTGTGGAGATCTGGTGTAGAGGCTTTGCTCTGGGCACAGGTGCAAAGAAGAAGGAGCATGAGCCTATGGCTGGGCAGCATACCTGCGTCCCTGGGTCCTGGTTATGCTAGGTATTGGCTTGGGGTTTGGGGTCTCATCTGTGATTCTGGATGTGTCAGTACACCTGAGGGGTCGAGTTGCCACTATGTATGAGCTGAGTGGGTGGGAATCCAGAGTAGAGGCTCCATTCTGGGCACAGGTGTAAAACAGAAGGATGGGGAAAGTGTTTGAAGAGCAGGCAAAAGAGCTAGAAATACACCTGCTCCCACTTTTAGGTATCCCAGAAAAAAAGTTAACAGCCCTAACATACATGAAGAGGACCTGGTGCAAACCCCATCCATGTGGCCCACTCCACAACAAGGAGCCCATTCCCATCACTACTTGGAATAACAGAAATTGGATAACCCAGATACCTAGGAGAGAACCAAACATGACTGTTCTAAAAGAAATAAAATGATTCCCAATGCTATCCTGCAGTACCCATAGATACATACTGTGGTGGTTTGGATGCTTTGCCCATAGGCAGGCACAATGTTCAGAAATGTGTCCTTGTTGGAATAGGTATGTCTTTGTTGAAGAAAGTGAATCAGTCCTTTCATGTGCTGCAGCATTCACACATGAGGTGGATGTAGAAGTGAGTCATATCAAAGTCCTGGATATGGCCCTGGGTGGTGGTTGTGTTTGTCAACCCACCAGTTGTCCCACACTCATACCATCAGTGTGAGCTCTCTAGCACTACCCTGGTTTGCTCACTCAATGCCACAGCAGGAAAGGAAAGGTCCAGCTCTCTCATGTTAATGTCCTCAGTGCCTTCTTATGTGTGCCTTTGCCATAGGGCCCACTCTAATGTGAAGCTTAGTTAACATGCAGGGCCTATTCTCCTGACCTTTGTCGATGTCAAGGGGCTGTGCACTCTCTTATTCCCATATGCTCAGCATGCTCATTTATGCCTTTGTCATCATGGCCAGATCTACTGTGTTGCACAGGTGACATACAGGGTTGTCTCTCCCAAGTGCTGCAGCTGGTAAAAATGTATTTAGCTCTTTAGAGTGCTGCAGTTAGGGGCTGGTGGAGCCAGCTCTGGACAACCCTTGGACACCAACAGACTAACAGCCCAGAGTAGAGATATTTGAATGGTCAATAGTGGTAATATAAAACTTTGGACATCTACGCAGACCCATGCTGCTGCATGTCAGCGGACACAGACATGGCCATCATTGCAGCATGGGCTTAGTCTTCACCATGGCCTCAGAGGGAAGGGGGCAGGGCAGACTCCCCTGTCAGGCAACTCCTTTCCACCCTTGCATCTCTAGTCCTTCTCTCTTCATAATATTCAACCCGTCCCAATTCTCATTCTCTTCCATCTTTGCATCACATACTTGCACATTGTAGTGGTTCCCACTGTGAGGATCAGTGAGCTTGCCCTGAGTGTCTTCCTTTCATCTGTGTGGCATGATGTGGCTGTAGACAAAACTGTGGGTGTCTTCCTCCAGGTGTGTCATG
>JANHMN010001319.1:0-11812 GCA_030674055.1 Rhabdomys pumilio
TCTGGTGAGACTTTTTCCTTCTCAAATTCACACCTTTTCCTCTTAATATGGTGTCATTTAAGTAGATACATTACAATTCAAAAATAAAAAAATAACATCTCAAGAAGCAAGTTTTATGAAATGTATCCATTAACAGAATATGTAATACATAATACCATTTAAAATATGATTATCATGTGACTAGTAATTGAGTCATAGGTATTTGTGTTGCTAACACCATTGCATGTGATAGGAAGAGTAAATGCCAACTGTACATTTTAAAGACAAAGACACAGGAAGTTTCAACTGAATTTCCAAACCCTGTAATGTGACCCTGAACTGGAAATAAGGACACATTTTTTTCTCATTTAGATATTCCTGGAGACTTAGTTTTTCTTTAAGGAAATATAGCCATTGAGAATAGAACCTTTGACTATGGCTTTAATTAGGTTGACAAAACAGGATTCATTATCAGGCTGTTCATAGGTTTAAAACTGCTGGCCCACACTGAGAATGTTCAAAATATAACTAACATGATTCTTGTGAAACCTTTCTTCTACGATGGCCTCTGGCAAACATTCTGACATTTTATTTCATAGAAACTAAGTAAAAATTAAAAAACTTTTATTTTAAGAACTTCAATATTCCTTTTAGTTTATTAAAAATAGCATTGCTGCAACTATATAAGAAATAATTTTATAGATGAAAATAACTTGTTGGAGATCACAATTAAAACTGTGGAAGGAAAATACTTATAAAGCATATTGAAACAAGAGATTATTTAAATATTTCATCATTTTTGCTTTTACTAATGATAAAATATGAGTGACATAGAATTTTCTAACTTCCTCAAAATTTATGCATGTGTCCATTATTAATTTAAACAAACATGCCCAATGTGATGTAGTTGGTGACACAGAAGAATAGTTACATTCTGGAACTACAGTGCAGTGTGGCCTCAATGTATGAAATAAGTTCATGCATATTTTGAATCAGCATAATAACTTCCATCATTAACCCCAAGAGAATAACATAAATAAAAGAATAAACTTGTATGTGATGTGGTCAAAGCAATGTAGCTTTTTGAATGTCAATAAGTAACTACTATTTCTTATGGTTAAAAAATAAGATTCTAAAAAAGGAAAATGAAATATTTTAACAATTAGTTGGAGGTAGTACAGTGAAGAACAGTTTATGCACTTCCTGCCAGAGTTGGGATCCTAGGTTTACAATGCCATTTCCAAACAGCAGTCTACCAGTTACTTATATTTAAAGCTAATGATTCCAATAACCCACATTTTTTTATTATACAGAAAGTAAAGCCAATGATAACACTTAACTTGAAAATAGATACAGACATGAAATAAAAGACACTTTAAGTGGGAAGCACTCTGTAGGTTTTAGATAATGTTTTGATAGTTCTTTATGTCATTATAACTGCTCTGGGAACCATGTAGTTTTGAAATAAGAGTGTAATAAGATCAAAATAAAAGCAATACTCTTATGGCTCTGATAAATCACAGATCTATATACTCTGCAAATGAATTTGCAATTACCAGAAGCCAAGGTGCTATTAGGGTTGCTAACATCATTAGATGTTTCACATATGAAATAATGTGATTTTTAACTTTTGCTGAGTTTAGTGGCTTTTTTGGTTTTTTTTCATTTTGCGTTCTCCTTTTCTTTTATATACACATATTTTTCATATTTTTCCCTTTTATTCATAAACACTGAGGAAGATTGAAGGGAAAATTTTGGGGATCTTTTGGAGATTTAGTTGTCATATATATATATATATATATATATATATATATATATATATATATTTGATATTTTCATTGAAGCAGACACATGGGATGATATATTATTGAGAATAGAACCATAGTGTTTCTTAGAAGCTGCCTTGAAAAGAGACATGTGATATTTTGTTACAGCTGAGACTTAAGAGAACACGTGATGTTTGGAAAGGATATGAATGTAACCCAATAGACAGCAGACGATGCTGTGTGGTATTGGATCCCCTTGTCACTCCTTCTGGGTCTTTGTTGGGCTTTACTATTGCTGCTCTTCCCCGTCTTCCCTGAGTAATACCTGTGTGGTATTGGTTTGCCTTGTCATTTTTTTGGTGATCATCAGTTTTCATTATTTGGTAGAGAGAAATGCACAAAAATTTTTTTTGGTGCTATTTGGCTTTGTTTGTGTGCGTGTGCGTGTGCGTGTGCGTGTGCGTGTGCGTGTGCGTGTGCGTGTGTGTGGCTTTTGCCAATTCTTGTCAATTGACAGAGCCTTGTCCTTTCTTCTGGATGAAACTGCCAGTTGCTGATTTGGAATGGTGTTTGCAAGTGGATCAAGGCGGTGCTGCTGATTTATGTGAACTGACCTGCTGATATCCCGGGATGTAAACTTGATTTGCTCCAAAGAACTTTTTATAAACAGGTCCACATCCTTTTTTTACCCCATTAACCTTTTCTTTCCACTACCTCTGGTGGGTGGTGGCCTAGAATGGCAGATAAATCATTTAAGTACACTTATTAAAGTAGATTTTTAAAAATTTAAGCCTATAGAAGACAACAGAAAACAGGTCCTACAGACTCCATGAACCAAGAAATCTCTTCAGATACTATGCTTGTACCTTCCCTTTTCACTTTATAATTGTTTCTATCTTGATGCAAATTCACTTCTACTTAATCTTGTCTCTATTTAACTGTTATCAAAAGACACAGACTGGCAATTCTGGTGACATTTGTGTAATAGAGCTCATGCTGTACCTTACAGTGACAAGCTTGAGCTTAGATTTTCCACTCCCATGTGTTTAGCCCTGGACACAGGTACATTATGAGCAATTGTTAATGCACTCAATAGGTGATCACAGACAGATATGAGGGGCAAGAGGCAGTAGTGAAGCAGATACACTCATATATGAAGCTCTCAAAATTCAAAAGACATAAAATTAAAAAACATGTCTGTAAATTTTAACATTTAAAAGTGGCCTTTAGAAAGTTACTATTGCAAGAGTTTATTCTTCCAAATAGAGCCTTTCATAGTTACATGGTCCATAAAAAAGGCTGATGAGATTGGGCTTGAATTTTGAGGGTAAGCCACCTGCCACCTGCCATGACATTTTATGGTCACATATGGTCTTTGCAACTTAAAATAAAGCTATATTTCATTTTCTTTTTTTTTTCTCTTCTGGAATTATTCTTTGAACACCTGTGGGGAATATGGAGATTTAATAACAAACAAGCAACTTAAAAATAACTGTCAGCTAAATGTTTTTTAACGTCTTGGATAAAATGTATTTCTTCATAGTATGATTTATATTTGTACCACCAAGAATAATAGCTACAATTAAGGTGTTTGAAAATTATTGTGCAAAAATTTGCTTCATGCTTTTACCTTACATTTCAAACTAAGAGCAGTTTTAATTACTGTTGAGTTACAAAATTCTGAGTAATATTTCTGAGGCAAATGAAGAAATGATCTTAACTGGGTAACTGTGTCTGATATGGCTGAAATTTTTTCAAGGAAGACATACAGGTAAGCAACCTTGAAAGAGACAACTTAAAAAGCCCAAAAGGACCAAATGTAAATGATGAAAAAAAAAGTAATGGGAAACATATCAGTGAACACACAAAGTGCTAAGCAAATGAGTTTAAAATATTAATTTTTCAGTTTGATATATGAACCCCCTATTTATATCTTCCTCCTCCTCTAACTCTTCTTTGCTCCCCAAATCCTTTTCAAATTTGTGGTCTGTCTATCTTTAATTATTATTGACATATATATCATATATATCATATATATCATATATATCATATATCACATATGTACATATATATGTGTAATATCATATATATATTATTAATATATAAATTTAACTTACTGAATCCATTTAGCTTGGTTAATTTTTGAGTTTTTGTTTTATTTAACATTTGTATTAAAAATAATTTTTTCTCTCATACAATACATACTAACCACAGTTTTTCTCTCCTGTACTGTTCCTTCCTTTCCCTTGCTTTTTCTCTTCCCCAGATCCTCTCCACTTTTGCTCTTAAGAAAGGAGTAGGCTTTTCAAAAGACAATAGCCAAAACACACCAAAATAAGATATGACAAGACAAGGCAAACCCACTCATATTAAGGTTCCAAAAGGCAGCACAATAGAAAGTAAAGAGATCCAAGGGAGGCAAAAGAGTCAAAGATAAATCTATTCCCACTGTTAGGAGTCCCATAAAAACACCAACATAACAATGGTAACAAATGCAAAGACCTGGTGCAAACCCATGTAGGCCTGATGCTTGTAATTTGAGTCTCTGAGCCCATGTGAGCTCTGTTTAGTTGGTTCAGTGAGTGTGCACCATGTTCTTCAGCTTCCTTATATCCCCTATGACTCCTCCAATGATTCCTCCAACTCTTCTCTTGGTTCTCTGAGCCCCAGGGGTTGGAACTGATGAAGGCCTCCAGTGTAGACTCTCTCTGATTAATATCTTTCTATGTGTCTCTGAAGACACTCCAATCTACTGCAGAGAAATTCTCTCTGATGACAACCATAGGAGGCACCAATCTATGAATACACCAGAATATCGTTAAGGATACTTTCATTATTTTGGGGGGCATTAGTACATATTTTATTTATTTATTTTTCCAACATAATGCTTTTATGGATTATTTAGAAATTTTGTATCATGAAACCTATCCCACTCACTTTTCAGTCTTTCTAGGGTTGCCCTCACCTCCTTGTGACTTTCCCCCAAATAGAAGGACTAGGAGAAGGAGGAGGGATAGGAAGATAAGGGGGAAAGGGAAGGGGAAGAAGAAGACGAGGAGGAGGAAGAGGAAGAAGAAGAAGAAGTTCAAATTGTTTTGTACATATATTCACTAGAGCATGGTCAATTTTTCAGGAACCGTATGCTGAACCCCCACCCCCACCAGAAACCAACATTTTGGGAAGCGACATTTAAAAATGCTTATCACAAATTAGAAGAATTTTCGTCAATCGTTTTCTGTCTAGGCTGTTACTTTTTTAGAAGTATATCCTAATTTTCTGACAAACAATTGAGACCCATTGTTTAAATATTTTCTTAGTCTTTGTTTCCAATATTTGGCCATTTTTAACCAAAGTGCCATTTAAATGATGATTGCTTTAATTAATAATTATTATTTCTTGAATGATTATAGTTGTATTCTGTATTAACTGTCCTTGTTCTATGAGTAGGTAAGTCTGAGTATATACTAGGTAAAGTAAATACTTTATTCTTCAGATGACAATTCATAGTTCCTTTTAATCTAGAATGTTGTATTTTCTACTATACCCCCTGTTAGAAAGGTATTCTAATAATTTCAATTTTATGATGAACTACAAGGACTACTAAAAATAACAGATTACAAAGAGCCAAAATAATTTGTACATGCATACATATATATATGTGTGTGTATATATACATATATATTCACCAAACAAATATATGAATTAAAATCTAAGAAAAAACAAATGTGTGTAATCTAGAATCCATACTAGCCTGAGTAGTTTGTGTCCAGCTTATTGTGAAGCCTAAAGCAATGAACTAAAGTTGTGATAAATAGTATATGAAGCCACAATATACAGAATCATCAGTTGCAAATATATATTTTACAATATTCTGCTTTGCAGTAATGTTGATAGACAAATTCTAGAATTTAGCAAATGGTAAATGTTACCTGTAAAAATCACTAGTTTCAAATAAATGAAAATGTAGTAATGCATTATAAGCTGTTGTAGTCTGAGTATTTAATCAAATAAAGAAAACTTCCAGACTCAATTGCAAAATATAGTTTTTTTTCTTTCTTACAATAGCATAAAAGGTGTTTGGCAGCATTATTTTGGACTTAAATAGACACAAAGGCTAACTTTTGCACAACATATTTCTGACTGTATGTTTTATATGAAGTCACTTGGCTTTTCTATATTTTAAAGTACAGTGCTGCACACCTTTCGGGTCTTTCATTACTAATATCTGTGCATTTTTAATTATTAATTCACTAGAATTTTGATCTAAGAATTCTCAATTTGGTTAACTTCAAAGTTTACCTCACTACAGCATGAATTAATTAAAATTGAGCAGTTTGTTCTCAAAGGCAAATATCTTTAAAAATACATGAATGCTAGGGGGGAAAAAGAGAAAATTCCTTTGAATGTCTTAAATTTCCTAAACATCAAGGCATATTTTGAAAAGAACTAAACATATATGTCCAGTGTATATTTATGAAATAGCCCTGATAGTTTATTAACACTTCAGACTTAAGCAGTTGATACAGTTCCATTAGATTTTGCAAGATAAAGCAACACTAGAAATGCAGATATGGGAGTTTAGGATTTAGCTCAGTGGTTGAGCACTTGCCTAGCAAGTGCAAGGCCTTGGATTCAGTCCTCTGCTCTGAAAAAAGAAAGAAAGGAAGAAAGAAAGAGAGAAAGAAAGAAAGAAAGAAAAAGACAAATGCAGATGTGTTATTTTTCATCAAAATCTTCATCATTCCATTTTACCAATGAAAACTCTGAAGTCAGATGCTGGGGTGAAAGCCTGCTCTCACACACAGGCAGAAAAAGCACCCAGCATACCTTTCTTCTTAGCTGGCATACCAAAGGGGACAGGAAGTTCTCCTTCTCCATGTAATCTCAAAAAACCTCTCATATCGAAAGTTCTTCGATTCTACTTCCTCTTTGTCTCTCTATCCTCCTGGTTTCCTCTTCCTCTCTGTATTTTTGTTATGAGCACTCCTAGTCAACACCCCTGGAGCTATGGTTGACTTTGTTTAATCCTTTTTACAATGAACAGAAAGTTTTTGATTAAAGATGTGTGCTAAGGCTGAGCCACTTCACCACTAGAAACAGTTTTTTTTCAGTAAATAACACAATCTCCAGTGTCACAGTTTGATCAACTACTCTGCAACATAGGAATGTGGTATGTAGTTTTTACATCACTAGAATGATGACTAACATGATTTTAACATTTTTCAAAAAGTTTGAGTCTGCAGAAATAAATTGTTTCCACCACAATTATTTCAAGTTAAGCCCAGATACTATAGAAAATGGGGCTATAAACACTCTGTGTTACAGGAAAAAAAAATTGAGAATTTTTTTTTTTTCATTTTTTATTTTCAGCGTGTCTTCTTTTAATTTGGACATTTATAAAAACATTGAAAATCCATTCATTCTGCTGGCCCTTATCACATCAGTTTTAAATTTTATTTTATTTTTCATTTATTCAGTTTATATTCCTGTCACTGCCCCTCATCATCCCCTCCTACAATTCTTCCCCTAAACCCCCCTTTCCCTTCTCCTCTGAGAGGGCATCACACAAATTTTACTTAATAAAATTTCATCAAAGTTTATTTCCAAAGTTACTTCACACTTTTTGTGAGATAGGTTTTTAGAAAGACATGGGCTAGTTCAATCATAAGACTGCAGAGTAATGACGATGTTAATGTTGGGGTCCAAGTGTCATCTCCCAAAGCACACAAACACTGATCTCAGTCAGACAAGGATAGTTTATTGAACATTTGGACCAAGATCGGTCAATCTGAGCCACAGTCCAGACTCAAGAGCTGACTGAGACCACGACCCAGAATCCTACAGAGATTTTGATCCTGAAATCCACAAACATCTGTGCCAAGTTTTTTCACCAATAAGGATTTAAGAATAGGGTACTGACTTAGGAACACATCTTTGTTGTACATTTATCCTGTCATCATTTGTTGGGATATTTAACTGTGGCAGCGGACTTGCTTTGTCTAACATTCAAGTCTTTCCTTGCTAAATAGGACTAATTTCCACATATATGACTCTTTCTGTCAAAAAGAATGTCAATTCCCAGGGACTTTCTGGGAACTTAAAAGTTATATTCAACCCCTACTCAAAATGGAAGTTTTATACCAAATGACTTCTTATATTGGTTGTAGGTATCTTTCTTTTGTTGAGGTGCATCCAAGAGGCAGTTAATTGTGGCTAACTATACAAAGCAGTTCTAACTGAATTATATTGTGATTGGTTTCCAAGGATACCAAAGCATAAAACATAACAGAATACATAATCAACTTGTGCATGAGAAAGTTTCCTAGTAACAGTAGTAAGAACATATGAGAACATAACAGTAATAACAGCATAAAATAGCTTGCTAAACAAGAAGAAAATTTCCAGGCATTAGCAGTTAAACACAAAGACATATGTAACTACTCTGGGATGAACAAAGTATAGTGGAGCAAAGTAGTTTTTGTGTGTGCAGTTTCATACAGACAGACTCAGACTGGGAAACAAACTAAAGATTGTAAAAATCAAAAATGTATCAAACCAATGTCTTCTGAGACTTTAGAATGAGTGTAAGGCAGGAACAAAAAACCTGAAGGGGACACTGTGTAAATGATATAGACAACAATAACACGGCTAACCTGTCTGTAAATATCAAGAATTTGCAGAAACATCATAGACAATGATAGTATGGTTCTCCTAACATTCTACAGTATAATATCATTTCAAGTGCATCCTGAGGTAGGCAACTTTATGTGATGGATTAGTCTTCTCCTTTTAATAAATTTAGAGGTGACATTGAAAGTTAGTTAAATAGATCACCAATCTTTGGATCAATATAGCCGCTCATAGGTAGCAGAAAATTATTTTAGTGGGAAGCAAAATTGTCACAGTTTAAATTTATTTTGCTTTTACTTAAAAGAATCCTTTTATTGAGAAAAATAAATCAAAATTAATAGAAAATACTTTGGCACATAAAACAGGGCCTATAAGAATAATATAAGTAAAATCCATTTTGCATTAAAATTAATTTTTCATACAATATATTTTTATTATGCTTTTCACTTCCCCTACACACAAAAAAAATAGGACAAAATAACCAAACAGAAAAGAAAATTCAAAGGAGCACATATAGAAAGAGAGGCAAACATGTTCACCCATACAGAAATGTCAAAAAGAAACCCCACAGAACCAAAAATCATAATATATATGCAAAGGACCTGTATCAACCTTAATAAATGTTCCTTCTGTTAGAGATTATAATAAAGTAAATGTGTTAGATATGTAGTTTTATTGTATATTTAACATAAAATTATTATAAAATTTTAGCAGCAAAGTTAGGCTACAATACTCTCAAACTTTCTGTTTGTAGCACATTTTGGTTTTTTTGTATTTATTTTCTTTTGGCTTTTAAAAACATTATATGTATATGTAGTCCAAAATTGCCTGATAGTCACTGTATACTCCAATCTGGCTTCAACCTTGAATCAACTTGCATTGTCCCACATTTAAGATAAAAAGTGTGTGAAACCATAGATCACTTTGAATTTGCTTTAAATTAAACTTAAGTTTGGGTTGATGTTTGATTTGTATGCTGCTTAATGAGACAAGACTGGTCCTAGCAATTTGGGAAATTTTACAAAATGTCCAATTAAGCATATATATTGGTAGTTAGAAAAGTATATTTGCAGTTAAATAAGTGTAGTAACAATGTCAAAATGTTTTATGTGTATTTTGCATAATAACCATATCACAAAGAAACTACATCACAGTACCATACTAATGCATAATATTCTATGTTGGTTAAGGTATTTGGAATACTCAAAAGTAAGAAAGAATGAATGAAAGAATATATTTATATTTCTACACCCAGTACTAGGCATGTACTAAAGTATAACAAAGATTAAAATCATTCCTTCTAATCACATACACAAAAAAGCAAGTAAATCATTGTTTACTTTGTCTTAAAAATAATAACAAACTTTACTTTCAATTATTTCAAGGTCCAGAAAAATAATTTCCAAGATCCCAAATTAAAACATAAAAATGATTGTCATATTCTGAATATATTTGTCACTGCTTAGATTTTTTGTAGTAAATTTAGTTTTCAGTATATGCAAACATACACACATTCATGCACACACATACACACACATTCATGCACCAACATACACACACACACACACACACACACAAACACAGAGTCTTGATATATATATATATATATATATATATATATATATATATATATATATGGTTTGTGGTGAATATACACATATTGCTAATTATTTTATAGCAAAGCAGCAAAAATATGGGACAAATAAAAATGCATAAGTATTTTCTGGTAATAAGATACATTTTATTTTAATTTTATGTTAGAGGCTATTCAAAATTTATATAATTTTTACTTCTGAAATGATAGATCATTGACTAAATAAAATGTCATGGACTATTTTTATTTTTTTTTGTACAGATTAATGTTTAAGGAGTAGACCCCACTTAAATACTAGGGCATGATAGCATTACAATCATGACAATTCTGTCACAATAATTTTCTTTTAAAAACACAATTGGAAGACTGGAAATGGCATTGAGAGGGAATAAACAATTTGTGCTATTCAATGACATATGCATTGTAAGGATATATGTTTTGAAACACCAAAGACCAATGTCTATGAATATGTGCCAATATTAATATCTGTTACTTTGCACTATTTATGAAGAGATTTCAGTTTTAATGAATCTCCTGGTAAAAATTAGAAAGTGTTTCCTAACCCGAAAATGATACAGAAGTTAGAGATCAGAGAACTTGTCTTGAGAGCTGACATTGCAGCATCATGAGATTCCTCCAGGCCCTGGCACTGAATCCAGGTATCTTCAAGAAGCAGTAAACCCTGTAATCTGTCTCAGGACAATATGTGAACGCACTTTCAAAAAATGTACCAAAGAAACCAGAGATAGTGAAACTCAATTCCTTTGGAGCTGCCTGCACTTTTATGTATCACCTGCTGGTGCTTTATTCCAAGTAATCGAAATTCCTGAGAGAGCCTATTAATGAATATTGTTCTACCTCTGCAGAGCAATGGTCCAACTTGAATGGTGACTTTTTGAATGAAATATTGTTTTTTACCTATCATGTACTGATCTAGAAGTAAATCTAGTATTGGAAATAACAATCTCATTTGGAAGGCTGGTTCTGGACATTTTCAGAAACATATTTGAAAGTTAGCTGTAGTTCTCCATGTTGTTATGTTAGCAAGAGATAAAGGTGGGGGCAGGATCTGAATTTCAAACAAGTGTTAGTACATATATTAAGGCTCTTTTAATTGTCAAGTTAAGATTACTTTTTTTTCTTCTACAGTATTTAATGTAAGTTGAATTGATTGTACACTTTCTAATTATGTTAGTGTATTGAAACCTGGCATGTCTTTTATGGAGATCTATCAACCAGCATTTGTTTTATTGCCCTGAGTATCACAACCTTGGTCTTCTGAAAAGAAGCTTTTAAGTACTTCAAGAAGTGATCCAGGATTTAAACAGAAGAAAGAGGGTAGTGGGCTTGATTATTGCTGGTATAACAACTTTAATGACATTAATTGATAGCACTACTGCTTCTGCAATTGCTTTGACACAAGAAGTTAAGAACACTAATTTGTTAATCATTTAGCAGTAAATGTTACTAATGTGTTGAATATACAATAGGATTTAGATAGGTATTTGGAACAAAAGATTGATGCTCTTTATCCTATGCAAATTATTTTTTAAAGAAAAGGTTCAGAGTTTAAGAGTAAGGAGCCATTTCTAGTGTCATGCCAAATATCATTGGATTCATATTAGTTCTAAAATTTACAGTGATAGTCATTACAATTAGGAAAAAGTTTAAAGACACTTGCAATGTATTTGGCATAATTCTAACACCTCTCTGAATGTTTTAAATTTGCAAAGTGAGCTAATGAATTTAAAGAATGTTGCTCTGCTGAGTGTTGATGCATCAGATACTGCTGATACCATTACTCTTCTCCTGATGCCAGTATTTCAATTTTGGTCAAGTTTCA
>JANHMN010001320.1:0-11795 GCA_030674055.1 Rhabdomys pumilio
GCTTTATATATCATGTCAGAAGAGAGCAATAAATGATCAAAAAGCATTCCTTAGGTTAATAAAGTGTATTCTGTGCATTACCACACAATGTTAAACCCTGTAGAAACTAACAATTATTTGGCTGGGAAATTGCAGATAACTCCCTGACACTCAAGAACTATGTTGAGGATTGTGAGATAATGTGAAATCAGCTTAAAGGCACATACACAGCAGGCACCATTCCAAAAGTATCCAGAGGCAGCTCATGAGCTATATTCAGGGCACAGATGTTGCCTCCCAGAAATTCTGATGTGATCCAGCTAAGAATAAAGGAATCATGGATGGGATTCACTTGTGAATCAGGTGACAGTACAACTGGACAACAACAACAAACATGACCTTCAGGGAGAATGACCTGAGCTTTCAACCAGTGTTGCACCTGCAGCTGATGAGGTTTGTACATGAGCCTCAGATGGCCAAAATATCAATGTGGAAGACAAATTCATCTTCTCAGAATAATAAACACTTGCTGAATCTTGATGGAAAACAGAACCTAAAAACACTACAAATTATTTACCATGCAGCCGTGAATCCTTCTGTAGAGAATAATGATCAATAGTATGTGGTTAATCTAAACCACAAGGATGTGCTCAAATGGTCTCATTTGGGGTGAGGTGGTGTGCTAACAAAGTGAATAAGAGAGGAGGGTATGCTCTCTTTCAAGATGGGTGCTCCTAAACTTATAGAGCATGAATGATTGTGGACTCTTCTAGATACTTACTGTCTGTTGTGTGTGGCATGACAGATGTGTCAAGGATATGAAGTGCATCATCCACAATTAAATTAAACCAAATGTCACAGACAGAACTTAGGATTCCTGCTCCACTCTAAAAACGCCTTTGACAAATGATGACATATTAGAGTTGCAGAGGGATCATCTGTAAAGTGTAATTGTAAATCTTTCTGTGAAATAGCATTTCAGAGAATTCTACTGATGCAACTGTTTAACTGCCGTTATTCATTTGTAATGTTATAGGTGTGGACCAGGAGATCTGTTACCTCTCATCTAGGATAACCATTCAGATTAGGCATAAAATGCCTAATTATGAAATGCCAAATAGAGAAGATCCTCTTGGGGGCAGGGGTGGAGGAAGGAATCACCATTTAAAGTCAGCTGACCAGTGTTGGGATGAAGCTTCAGACTATCCTGCCAGGATGGAGCCTGAAGCAGAGGTCACATGCCTCTAGTGGAGGGCAAATCTGTGCAAATCAAGAAGGGAGAGCAAGCGGTGGTTGATCTTGATCTTTAATCACAGTAGACTTAAGAGTGTACTGAGGAACTATTTCTTCCCGGGGATGCTTCAGTCTTGTGAAGTTCCCCGGGAACAGATCTGATTTCTGAGACTAACTGTGAGTCAAAGACCTAATGTGTGAAGGAAACAATACCCTGCCTCCCACACTAACCATTAAGAAAATATTATCCATGTTTTATAAAATTAAAGGTACAGGAGAAAGATATTGGCCACTGGGAAACAGGGAAAACCCAGGGCAGTGGACTGTATGGCACATGAATTGACTCACGTGGTTATATTTATTATTGGGAACAATTTCTCACATCAATGGTCTCAAGAGCTTTAGGTGCTAACAAAACTGTCTTACCCATGTCAGGGTCCTAACCCACTCTCCCCATCCAGAGCACTTCACTTGTCATGAAGCAGAGAGAAATCTCTAACTTTGGATGGACAGGTTGCTAAAGGGTATTCCCCAGGTCACATGAGAGGCTCTGGGAAAAGACATTCCAGAAATTGGACAATTTGGGGACAGCTAGTTAGCAGGTAGGACATGGCAGTTCCCAGTGACATCATCAGGAATGCCTTCCTTGGACAATCTCTTGTAACTAGGAAAGAAGTAGAATCTTCTGTGATGTCACCTTTGTTGTGGTGACAACAAGTGCCTGTGGGATATTTCTTCAGTGCCGTTTGGGTTCACAAACAGGCATGTTTTCCAGGCTGCTTAGGCTATTTCGGAAAGAGAATGGCGATCAAGGAGAAACCACGCTCAGTAAGAAAGAAGCTGGCCTCCAGTCTTGTAAAAAAGGAAGACTGAAATCGTTCTGGAGAAGGCACAGTGAGTCCTGGGTAGAGTTGGGGAACTTCCTGAAAGAAATAGACTTGAGCTGGGCCTTCTAGGAGTATGCTTTAAAGCTGGAGCCCTGGAATTTCTCAATGGCAGAACAAGAGTCAAGAATTTCTAATTATTAGTTTGACAGATAGGCGGGTACTCACAAGCCTGCATCTACTTTTCTGGGAACTATTTAATTTCATTTTGAGTGGCTAAGAATGTCAGGAGGAGGCACTATGAGATTAACAATGTGTATGATAATGGTAGGAGTTGAAGCCCTTCATCCTCTAGATTACTGCAGGTTAAAGGAGTCTCTGAGGACAAGAACAGAGTTGGTCATGTGTGGGGTCTTAGACTCTTTGGGTTTCAACACACATGATTAGACCTTGGTGGTGCTAAGCAATTCAAATCAACTCCAGAATTTACCTGCATCACATCCTATATGAGCTGACAATGATCCCTGAATCTTCATGTCAGAGGCAGCTTATGGATTTCAGTGCAAGGGGCCCTGTAGTAGGGAGAGAGGCACATGTATGATGATGGTGGTTGGGAAGAGGGATATAGCCGAGCAGAACAGGTCAAAGATAGCTTTTCTACTCCTTCTGGGATTCACCCTGTGAATAGCTTTTCCTCTTCCTCACCCTACTTTTGGGGTCTCAGAATGGTCTCTCTTGCCTCTGGGTCATGAACTATGCAAATTCATTTGTGTTTATCTATTTCCAGGGTCTGCTAGGCAAACATCATCCCAGAATTCCACCATCAATAAATATAACCAGATGACAAAATTGGAAGAACTGAAATTGAATATCAAGAAGATGACCTTTGAGGAGGAAGAAATTAGTGAAATGCTGAAGCTGTACAATTATTACGATTTGAACTACAGGTAGTAATTATGCTCAGTCCCGTGTTGACTGTATTGTGCCCTCTCCATTAACCCAAGATTTCCTCTCATCAAAGCAGTGTGTCATCTCTAATCATGCATGTTAGAAAGCCCTGACAGGTGTTGACTAGTATGATACTTGACCTTGAGGTGCTTGGAGTCTTATTGGTTCTGTCCACAGCAAGAAGGACCTGGTCATTTTTGCTGCCTTTCAGTGTGTGAATGAAATGCCTGCAGGTCATCACTATTTTGCTCTGAGTTTGGTCCTTATACTCTAAGACTTTGGCATCGCCGTGGATTTAGTTGGCATTCTAATTGTCTTTGTGGGTGGGTTGTTGTGTATGTGTGTGAATGTTGTTGTGTGTGTGCTGTTCAGGGTCTGAGGCTCTGGGACCATTGATGGAGTCTGAGGATTTGTCTGATGCACAGGTTGCAGGTCGGGATAGTTTGGAGTCCATACAGGCCCAAATTGATCCACAGGGTACTTTGCTTTTTGTGTTTGCACTCGTGTCACATAGGAACCTTCTGTGGTAGGAAGTGTTATTAAGCATCTTCTGGTAATCTTGTCCTCTGAGAATTCATGTAACAATGGGAACCACGGATAGAGATGCCTGCCTTAAAAATAAATGAATAGTCATCAGAGATATCTGGTGTGCCCAAGCTTGTGGCAGAGACTAGAAGAAACTTCTCACAAAAATAGTGTAATCCTCAGGCTTACAGCAGATGCTCTCGAATGTCTGCTCCTCCATTTGGTCCCCTGCATCTGCTGTCCTGTGCCCAGGATTATAAGTTTAATCAGCAGCAATAGGACCCAGTTCCAAAGAGCAAAGGTGGGTCATATATTATTGGCTGGGGTAGTCCAGAATACAGCCATGTTGCACATGACCCTTAGAGAAGTATTTGCTCCTTGGGCCATGTCCTAACACAGGATGAACATCGAATTCGATATCATTAAAAGAAACCACGAAAAGACCATGATGAATATCCAGAAAATTACAGAGTCAATAACTGATGCCATGGAGAAATACAAGGAGCTCATAGAAGAAAACTATTCCTACAGGTGAGTGACTGACACAGCTGAGACCCCAGCACTAGGCAGGGAAAGCTTCTGTCCTGCTAGGATTTGGAACAAATGTCAGGGCTCTGTTATTTTGGTATTTTTTTTGTTTTTTTTTTTTGCGATATTTTATTTACATTTCAGATGCCAGCCCCTTTCCCCATTTCCCCTCCCTAGAAAACCCCTATCCTGTGCCCCCTTTTCCATTTTGCTTTTATACAATTTTTTAAATGTTAATCAAAGGCTCAATAAATATGGTACTGCTCAATCAGAAGTGTAACCCAATACCCACCCTAGATATGTAATCTATCTTTGACTGGTGGAGACACTTGAACTAGTGCCTCCATGCCCCCTCGCTCTGGTTCTATACTATCTGTTTCCTAACAGGAACCCTGCCTTGAGGCAAGGGTCATGGATTTGTACCTCTTGGACTCAGGTGTCCTAAGTCTGAAGAGTGTATAAGTGTATAAGTTTGTAAGACCTTTCAATCTTTACTCTTCAAAATTCAAGGTCCTCTACATAGAAAACATTTCCACCTTGATGGGAATATAAAGCAACACTGAACCTCTAGGGCTCTGACAAGAGATTTAATGATCTGGGATCCATGACAAAAATGGAAAGAGTGTATTCCTTTTGGGTATCTCTCCTCTCTCAGAGGGGAATTGCCCTATATCTGCTGATCGTTTTTTAGTATCAGGGACATATAAGCACCCATGAGGAACATTTCCTCTTCCTTGATGGACATAAACCCTCTTGCTGTCAGGCCTAACAAAAGTACTTTCAGTCTGGTGAAATGTGGTTGGTCTCTGAATGTGACCTGCCTCTAATTGGTATTGATATTTATACTGGGGTCTCTAGTCTGAGACTGTCTAGGGACCAGGGCACTTGCAGGGATGATGGCACTGGGAGGAGTGACAGGCAAATGGAAGCTGGCTGGGAATCACCATTTTGTTTGTTTGTGGTTCAGCACCAGGCACTGCCAACTCCTTAGAGAATGTTCTCAACTGAAAGACAATGTCAGGATATTGCTGCAGAGAGAGAACAGAAACCTGCTGGTAGAGCAGAGTGAACTACAAGTGTCCTGTGGAGAAGATAAGAGCTTCTGTGAGGAGGACAACAAGAACATCTATGTCCCAAGTGCCAAGCATCAGCAGGTAGGATGAGGCACCAGAGGCAGATTGCCCTCATGTCTAACCAGAAGCATAGACAAACCAGTGACACTAACTTGAATCATCTGCTTTGCCTAGCCTAAATTACCTTTTCTTCAAACATGACAGATTCCTCTTCGTTTTCTGCTCACTTATGATTTTTGGTGTTTCTGTGTGTGGAGGGTGCGTGTGTGTGGTGAGTTTGTAGTGTGTAATGTGAATGCTTGTATGTCTACATGAGTATTTGGACCAGCTGTAGATTACTGTATTTATACTAATGTTTTATGTTTGTGTAATGCAAAGTGATTGTGCAAGTGTTTTTTCTATTGGTGTTTGTATATACAACTGTGTGTGTGTTGTTCATGTGTGTGTCTCTGTGTGTATGTGTGTCTTTGTTCAGACATACACCTTTGTGTGTCTCGAGATGCCAAGTTTAATGAGTAAAGCACTCTGAGATTTTAGTTTGCTTCCACAAAATATCAAATACATCAGTCCAATTATTCTGCCTCTAAACCTAGCTCCCAAGAGAAACAGGATACAAAAAGACTCTTGTAAAGTCAGATTTTCCAATGATTTGGGGCAAAACTATTGGTTCTCATTGAAGTCCTTTGGAGCAAATCAAAGGAATATGGTGTATGGAAGTAAGGGGGAGGTTGCTGTATGAAATCCATGTGTTTATGTCCCGTTTCTGCTCTTGGTGAATTGTCAATGCCCACTGGAATGTCCGATGGCTCACTGTGCCTTCTTAGCATTCCAGGTTGTTTTCCTCATTGTCTGCTACCATTCTCTTTCAAGCTACCTCTGGCTCAGTAAAAGTTTGACCTTAAGTTTGTCTTGGATTTTATTCCCTGAGAGATTGAGTAGACTGGAGCTGTATCTGCATCCTGAAAACGTCCCAGAGTTGTGATGCAAGAATAAGGCTGTTTTATGAGTCCCATGGTGTTCATTATACTCTAATACACTTTGAGCACTCACCCTATGTTATCTGTGTAGCATGCTGCAACTGCTGTTGTTCAAAATTGCTTTCTCTGAGTTAAAGTCAGCCTCAATGGGGGTTGCGAGTCGTGAGGACCTTCAGACAGGTCTGGGATTGTAAAATCTGGTAGGTCTCTAAGAAGCCATGTTCAGAAAGTGGAAAAGAAGTCCCCTTTTACCCAGTGAATCAGAAGAAGTAGTAGATGTACACAGAGCAACTAGGGCACATGAGGGTTGCAGTGGTCTGCAGAGCAGCCCTGAAGAAGAAACTATCCAGATGTCCATCAGCTAAAGAGTGAAAATGGACCATTTGCTGCAGCCCTTCCATGGACTATTGCTCAGTGTGAGATACTCCAAACAAGCATTTGGCATTTCAACTAGTCAGCCTCATCTAACTCAAAATAACCCTGACATAGTCACATTGTGGGGAAAAATTTGTACATTTCTATCCTAGTTATGAGGATTTCTTATTATTCTGGGCTCATAGCTTTGGACACCAAGTCAGTCAGGTTATGGTAAAGGGGGCTCCTATTGGAAGAAGCTGTTTACTTGGGGACAAGTCTGAAACAGTGAACAAGAACAAGAAGCTAGTCTACCACCAACATGTGATCCTTAGCTGGGAAACAAGCCTACCCTACAGAGCCTTGTGAACTGGCTAAGCCAGATTAGATAATAGGCTAAGAAACATGATTCCAAGTTAAGTTTAAGGGTGGAAAGCACATCACTGACTGAGCTGTTTATATGCTATGCCACTATGTACCTATCCAATTCAAGATTTGGTTTTTTATACAGGAAATATATACTGGGCAATTTTTATATTAGCAATAACTGAAAAACTAAACTGATTACTGCAATATACCATGCTCATATTGTGTGAACACAAATATTTTGTATGTTTGAGAATATGCCCTACAATACCATAGACATACAGGGATATGTTCAGTATCTTCATGACCATCAACTTATAGTACAGTGCCGAGCCTTGGGAGGATTTTCCTTTAACACACTGTCGCTGATTATTGGGCCAGTGCAGTGCCCATGGATTTCATGTGAGATGGTTTCTCTAGGTATTTCCAGATAAAGGGATGGACAAGTGGAATGCAGGCAGGATTCTGCACTGGAGAAATAATCCTAGCCTCCACTTCAATTCTTGGCAGGCTCTCCATAAGACATCTACATGCTTTTCTAGGTAACACTCATCTCTCTTGAACTCAGATTAAGACATTGCCACAATGTTCTTATTACTCAATATAATATAGCTGGATTCTTGGAGAAATATGGTGGTTTATTTTTTTTAACTCCAGTACAGTGTATAGTTCACAGGTCAGTTTCAAGCAGTTTTTAAAAGCTGAGAAAGAAATCCAAGGCGAGGTGCTCTATGACACTTCGGGATGCCAGGAATGGCCTCAGCTGATGGGTCATGATGGATTGTCCAGCTGAAAGGGCTGGAGTGGGAGGGATAGCTGAATTGACAAATCCTTACCAGGCCTTTGTCCTTTGCTTCCATAGTTCTGAATGCTCCAGCAGAAAATCAAACATGGCACAGACCAGGACAAGAGCTCCCTCCAAGAGAACTGCTGTGTGAGGTGCACTGAGTGTGTGCAGCAAATGCACTGCTATGGCATCTCATCCCTAATCACCATGGCAATCAGTGGCTGCAGTTTCTTCTTTCCATTGCTTTCCTTGGTGTGAATATGCCTTAATTTCCTCTAGCCAATAGCCCAGCAAGACTGCACATTTGGAGGAATTCAGAGAAGGGCTGAGGCACATCAAGAGCTGCTGGGCATCCAGGAAAAGTCTGAGAGAGTACATTTTTTTTTTCTTGTCCTGATGGGTCATCAAGAATTAACTTCATGGATATCTACCAACAAACTTACAGACTTTGAGCCAAAAACTATAACATGTCTTATGCTCAGTCTTGGGAGGACATATCTTTCAAACATACACTCCAAAAAAAGGAGACCTGCTTACATTTCTCTTGAAAAGAAGATTTCCATCAGTAACTGCTTCTCTACTATGTTACCAAGGCAGCCACAGGCGGTAACTCTGTGCTGCAAAATGAGCAGCCAGGGAATGCTGCTTACCACAGTTCTAGAGTTTAGATTTTTGTTTGAGGTTTTCTAACTTTGGTTATTTGTTTTTGCTTGTTTTCATTTGAAGTTTTATTATTGATTTGTTGTTGTTTTGTTGTAATAGATTTGATATTTTGATAAGGCTATACACTGTACATAGTGACTGCACAGGCTCAGTTACTTTTAAGGAAATTGAATATATTCTTATGAATGAAAGAGTGATCTCGAACTCTTCGCTCATAAACAACTTCCTTATTCAGGTATAATGTCACCATATTGAAATTCCACAGCTGTCAGACAGAGATGAATCTTTAAACTCTCACGGGGCTTGGGCTTCTTAATTAATTCCTGATCTGGTTTATCGAGGTCAGTCAATAGGGTCTAGCAAGACAGAGAGTGGGAATGGATGGACAAGAGACACAGAAAGAATGGAGACAAGACAGAGAGTTTGATCAAGTCTCATTTTTTGAAAGGAAATCCTGTGTATTTATACACTTTAACACATGCCTTGCAGCTTTGGACAAGCTTGAGAACACAGCTGAAGGTGCTCTACCATGTGTGCCTTCTGCTGAGGGCACTAAACAGCAAAACAAGATATGTGAGATAAACAAGATGACTATCAGAGTGTGCTCAGCTGTTGTAGGCTGTTTGCAAAACAATCTCTTTTCAAAGTATATGGCTCCAGATGGCTGTAAAGAAGATAGCTTCTTTCTGCTAAGAGTTGGCTCCCAAAAACTTGCCAGCCAGACTGACTTACAAAAGTTTTGGGAGCCCACTCCTATCAGAAAGGAGCTATCTTTTTTGCATCCCTCTTGGGCCATGTATTTGTAGGTTGATCCTTGTCCACTCTGACTAGAGACTTATTTTTCTAGCATGATATTTTTGTAAACAGCCCACAACCGCTGAGCACACTCAGAGAATCCTGTTGTTTTCCTCAACATATCCTGGACTTGTTGTTTAGTGTCCCCAGCTGCTAGGCACTCATGGTTAAGTGTCTCCAGCTGCACTCCCCTGCTTGTACTTATATGCCCATAATTGTGTTTCAATAAAAGAGACTTTATCAGACAACTGTCTTGTCTCCATACTTTGAGTCTCTTGCCCCTGCATCCCCACTCTCTCCCTTGCAAACACATTGACTGACCCTCAAGCCAGGTCACCTGGAACCCTATGTGGGGCAGCGAAAACAAGAGACTCCTTGAGGGATGTTACTGCAAGAAGGATCATAGACAGGAAATTCAAAAGGGAAACAAAGGTGGTCTCTGCTGGAACCTGTTGCATTGACACTGGTAAGTCATAGTATGAAAATGGGGCAGGAAGTAAGTCTGCATGAACTATATGTGGAACACATGAGAAAAGCTTTAAAGACACAAGGAGTAAAGGTGAAAATTCAGCATTTGTTGTCATTTTTTATTTCATTTAAGCGATATGTCCCTGATTTCCTCAAGAAAGTACCATTGATGAGAAAGAGTTGCATAGAGTTGGAGATGCACTTTAAGAATTTTACAGGCCATTTGGGCCTGAATAGGTCCCAGTTACTGCCTTTTCATAGTGGAACTGGATAAATGCAATGATCTCAACAAAGTGTCTATTGATAGTGGTGGTCATTGAAGAGGGTGAAAAATTTTAAAAGTGTGAAAAGAAAGAAAAAAGAAAGGAATGAAAGAAAAGGTTGATTCTTCTAAGAAAAAATAGATATAATTTCTCTAGATAGTGATGATGATCAGGGAGCGACCTCTCAAAGGTCATCCAGTAGACCCCAAAATTTGGATCACACTTAGAGACAGAGAATCCAAGGAGGAAGGAAGACAAACCAAATAGAGGCCCTCAGCCCAGAGAGAAAAATGACTCAACCATTCAAAAGAAAAAGATAAAACGGATATACCCAAAATTAAAATCCTAAATAAGACCAAAATTTGATAAGTATTTGTCTGAGTCAGACTCCGATAAGTTGAATTCAGATACTGAGTTACCTTCAATGGTGTTCTTATTCTTAGCAACTAGTTTGGCTACTCAGGTCTTTTGTGCTTCCACATCAACTTTAAAATTGGTTTCTAATTCTGTGAAGAATAAAAATTGGCAATTGATTGATATTGCATTTAGTTTATAGATTATGTTTCATAGAATGACCATTTTTACAGTATTAATCTTACCAATCTCTGGGCAGGGAAGAGCTTTCTGTGTTCTAGTGTCTTCTTCAATTTCTTCAGTGCTTTAGTATTCATTGCAGATGTCTTTTATGTCCTTGGTGAGGTCTACTCTAAAATATTCTCTTTTTTGGCTGGTGTGAATGGAATTGTTTTCTTGAATTTTTTTCTCAGTATATTTATCATTGTTAAATATGCTGGCTACTTTATAGTCAACTTGACATAAGCTAGATTCAGTTGGGAAGAGAGACCCTCAAAGGAGAAAATGCCACCATAACAGTGGCCTATAGAAAATTTTATTAGACTGTTTCCTGAGCAATTATCAATATAGGTGGGTCCAGCCCACTGGTTGTGTTGCCAACACTAGGCATTGTTCTGAGTTAAAGAAATTAGGCTTCATGAGGAGTGAGCCAGTAAGCAATATTTCTCCATAGCATCTGCTTCAGTTTCTGCTTCTACTTTTCTGCCTTTGTTTAGAACATAGTCTTCATAGTGACTTCCAGGCAAGTGAGTGTTGGTGCAGAAGCAGAACAGAAACATAACGAGTGGATCATGTCAACCTTGTGATTCAGAAACATGGTATCAAGGTGAGCATCAGAGCAAAATGGTCACAACAGGTGGTCACAAAAAGGTGTGGTCATAATTATCTTTAGAAGAATCAAAGGCACTTTTGACATTCTGGAACAGGTATAGAACAGAGCCATTTCCGCTAAGGTTATTGATAATCTATAGGCCAATTCTTGATAAATGTATTTAATCATAAACAGCAATGGACATAAATTTCTTTACGAGAAGATTGTTGTCAAGCCTAAGATGGAGGCAGGCTCTTTTATCAATATTATCTAAAAGGCTATTTGTTTTCTAGGAAAGATTTGAAAGGCTATGAATTCACATAGAAAAAGAGAGGGAGACAGGATCTTAGAAGAGTTGATCTAGAAGAAAACAATCAGAAAGTATCATATGAAAAAAACATCTTCAATAAATGAAAACTAGAAAAGGAAGAAAAAACTGGCTGCATTCTTCTTTCAATTTGAAATTTTAAATGAAGCTAAATTCAAAAATAATACATGAATAAACATGGCAGAAGAAATCCCAAGAATGCATGAAATGATCTGTACTGACCACAATTAATGAGGTTTATAGTGAGAATTAGAAGTAAAATGTAGAACAAATAGATGTAGAAAAGTGTGTGAGAAAATGTAAGATTAAGACAAAGTGGTAATTATTAAAGAAATGAGTGCAATTAAGAAACCTAACAGCAAAATACTGAAAATTGGGAGTTGTGGGAAATGCACTGTACTCCCAACATTAAAATCAGAGGACAATTTGTAGGTGGTTTGCTCTTTCCTTCAACCATGTGGGAATAAGGGAAGGAGCCCTGGTTTGTAGAGCTGGCAAAAATGACTTTACTTGTTGAGC
>JANHMN010001321.1:0-11787 GCA_030674055.1 Rhabdomys pumilio
GTGGAGGACTGATTTTTGGAGGGTATAAATAGGACTCTGGGGAGTGATAATGACAGAGCTTGCTGGTACAGCTAGCTGTGCAATACTTGTTGGTCTCACTACTTTGTTGATCTTCACTTCCTTGAGAGAGGCACAGCTGAGAACTTCTGGCGTTCCTATTGGTCCCTTGTGCTGACTCATGCAGAGGCTGAGACCTGGTTGTCTCTGCTGGGTTGTATCACTTCTGTTGCTAACTGGACTCTACCGAACTAGACCACTGGTGTATTTGGGAAGTGTTTGTGTATGGATCAAGCTGTCATTGACTGTTAACCTGTAAACCGAACTACTGATTTCCAGACAACACAGACAGGAGTTGCTCCAAAGAACCTTTCTAAACCAGACCATTTCCACTGCAACCCCACCCCATCCTTTCTTTTCCTCTACCTCTGGTGGGTAGTGAGCTACAAGGAAGGCTAAATTGTATAAGAACCATCACTAAAAATAGGATTTGAAAAAATTAAATTTACATACCACTCCTGGGCATATACCCAAAAGTTGCTCCAACTTAACATAACAAGGATACACACTATATCTTACTCTTTTTCTTTTATTCAAAGCACAATGAAACTACACTGACACAGTTGCATATTCATGGAAATTAGAAAAAAAATGTTTTTGAACCCATATTGGGCAACTAACATCATAAATCTCAAAATGTCTACCTATTTTGAGTTAGTCATAAAAATATTTCTTGCCAACTTCACAGTTTCTGCTATTTTTCTCACATTTGTTTCTGAATATAATTGACTTTCAAGCATTCTTTTATTTCTTTAAACACTGAAAGACTGCCTTTTAAAGAAACAGACCAATGGAAAGTTTATTCTAAGAGTACTCAAGCCTAAGGATAACTGTGACAGAGCTGAGAGCTATAGAAATACAGGCAGAAAGGGAGCTGGAACTTAGAGCTGATAACTTGGGATGTATCATGGCTTCCGGAGCTTGATCTCTGGGACATGGAGAGACATGTGTGCATTATTTACAGCTTTGATGCTGAGTCAAAAAAGACTGTTTGCTTTACTACTGTCATCCACCCAAGTGTTCCACCCTTTTTATTTATATGACTACATATTTGTCTTAACAATGTTTCTCTAAGCAAAATTTTTAAAAATGCAAAGGAAAGGGGGAAAATATGTATCAGAGATTGTTGCAGAGAGATGCCTAGAGAGATGCCTTTCAAAGCTAACTCTTTCAGTTCTTCAGCTCAGATTTATGTGGGTAACTATCAGGCAATCCAAATTGCCTACTTAGGTAAATTATTGCTGTTAGTAAAGTATAAAAGTGCATATAAGAATTACAGGAGGCAAAGTTTTCTTTCTCATTACCATTTCACTTGACATTTAGTTTATTGATAATAATAAATACTAAAAGATTAAACAACACTCATCTTAATGTAGTTCAACATTTGTGACTCATACACATATTCAAGGCTAAGTTCAGTCTTTGGTAGCATATGATATCAACTCCCTGAAATTAGTAAACATACCCCCCAAATTAGACTAGGATTACATCCTTAACAACTCATTCAAAATAAAAGTTCAACTATTTAAGTCAAGATGATATTTAATATATTTAATCTGGCATATATAATGGCTTAGCTTAATTATTCCTAACATTCTCACAATATTAAAAATATCTTATTGTTGTTAAATAATGTAAAACAATACTTAACATAAATTAAATATTGAATATCAAATGAGATGAATGGAATATCATACTGAAATTATAAAAAGAACAATGACAGTATAAGTATAAGGTATAAGTCACTAAATGTCTCTCTGGGTCTTTGAATAATCTTTGTGTATGATTAGGTCTTCTTTCTTGTTCTTACACTTTAACCCAGGCTCTTAAAGCTACTAAAGTACACTGTATAATAATAGGGATAATTACTGGAGGTCAGGCCTCTATTCCAACCTTGGTAAGATTAGAATTGCCACATCCCTTCTATACTTGGAAAAGGGAGGAGATGTCAGGGGCAGCCCTGCTTATATACTGAAGGTCTAAAATCAGCCATAAACCTAAAATGAGCAATAGGCCTGACATACATGCCTGCTAACACAAAGTCTTGGGTCTCTGTGGAAAAACACTGAAACAGATGGCTATAAGCTATTGTAAACAGGCAACTTTTATGGAAATTTACTAGAATGAGTAGTCATAGACCTTGTAAATAGACAGCCTTGGCAGATAGTACCAACTTAGAAAAGGACAAGTAAATCATAGGCAGAGTCATAGTGACCTGACCCCTGAACCTTTACCCAGCTGAAACCCTGTTTTGAAAGATATCTGAACTCCCCCTGAACACATATTCTCCTGTGTCATCCTCTTCCCCACATCCTGCATTTTTGTGTTTATAACCCTTGTGTTAAAAAGTAAAAATTATGATTTGATAATAATAAAACAAAGTTTAAAAAAATGGAGATAGCAAATTGCATCTACTATTTTAAGACAGCAAATTGACATCACCTAACAATGAGTCTTTCATGATGTTAACACTTTAGACATATTATGATTTTCCACAGTTAGAGCTTCCATGCCAGCCATTGTAATTGAGAATTCACTTCCAGTAAAGCTCCTGGTAAATCGTTCCAGCCTTGGGGTAATAATTCTGTTTTGGGTAGCCCAGGTATTTAACATCTGTCTCAAATAGGGTGAATGTGTTCCATAAGTTATTATTGATTCTTTAAAATGCTTAAGATCTTGTATTTTAATGAAATTTCATATGTCCTCTGCTTTCTGCAATCTTTGTGGGCTTTTTTCTCCCATCATGTTAAAAAGAAGATGTAAATGTTGGTTTTATTCTCTTAGATGAAATGAGATAAAATCTGTACCCAAGCTGTGTGGATACATGGCTTTGGTTGAGTTCAGAGCATTTACTTCTTTATTCTAAATATCTCTAGGCATAGACCTGGATGCTTTTAGTATTATCTAATCTTCTAAACTGACAAGTATAGAGGAATCGTAATCCAATAACATGTCTACTCTGGCAAGGGATCTAGAGACCTTATAGATCTGTGTGATTTGCTGGAATGGCATGCCTTTAATTCACATAACTGGAATATTGATGTGTCCTTAGTATATACCTTTAATCTTTATCAATGGAAGGAAGGAATTAAGAAAGCAGCCATGTTTGAAAGTGTTGTCTAATTGAGGGGCAAACAAAGTAATGAATCAGAGAAAGATTTGACAAAGTGAGTAAGACATAGGATATGCCAAAATCTCATGAGAACAAAAAGAAAAGAGAGGTTACTTGAGAACAGAGGGGATATATATATATATCCCATATATATATATATATATATATATATATATATATATATATAGAGAGAGAGAGAGAGAGAGAGAGAGAGAAGGCAGTTCAGTTCAGTGCTGTTCAGTTGAGTCAGGCAATGCAGTAGAGTTCAGTTGAATTTGTTTAGTACAGATCAATAAATGCTGTTCTGTTAGATTCAGCTGAGTTCAGTTGAGTTCCTGAAGTTTCATTAAGTTCTGTTCAATTTCTGTAGTCAGTGCAGCTCTCTTAAGAGTTAAATTAAATTCTACTCATATGTCAAAAACAAAAATAAATACTAATGTGTTCAATCAATACCACACATATCTAGAATTAGTAATTTGCTAGTTTATAGGAATTATGATTCTTATAGAATAATCAGTACCATCATTTTCTTGCAGTATAACACTTATTGTTCAAACAGCATGAATTGTAACTTTCCTCTAGGCATATCTTTTAGAATTCTTAAATGTGAATCTCATCACACAGAAAGCTAGTTCAGAATATAGATGTCACTGAAAATGTAATTGTATACTGACAAAAATGTCTTCAGTTTGAGTACCCTGAAGACAACTAAATGTAAGTATAAATTTAGAAAACTTTAAAAATCTTTAATGATATAATTTGTCTGTTAAAATATATCATTATAATATATATATATATATATATATATATATATATAATTTTCAATTCATATTGAATTAATCTTCAAATACCATAGCATGGCTTATTTGTTATTTTATATGACTGACCAATAAATATGATCATAATTTTGTGTTTAAGTCAATTTCAATAATCAATTATAAAATATATGCGAGTTTATTTGCACACATAGAGAATTATGAAGATTTATTTGACCATAAAAACACCAATGGCAAAATCAGAATCATCAGGGTTTTTTTTTTTATTTGTACAAATACATACATATACATATACATATAAATATTCATATATATTCATAAAATACATAAGTGTGTATATATTTATTTCTGTACCAAGAAGCTAGTTACAATTGATACTTACTGGTAAAGGGACAAAAAAATCAAAATTTTAAAGACATTATAAATACACTTTTATGTCACATAAAGTAAGAGAATATATTAGATATCATTATGTCATATAGCACATACATACATTAACTCCATATTTTTAATATATAAAATGCTACAAATATTAAAATAAGAAACAATACATTTTACTGTTTGCAAGAATCTTTGTTATAAAATTTGCATTTGATGAACTGAAACCTACCACTTACCATTCTCACATACCTGTGATGAGAATATGTATGCATGTGTATATGTTTATGTATATGTTTATATAAACATACATAAACAATATAAAATAATTTTATCCTCTACATCAATTATAATCACTGGCTGCTTCACTGTTTTACTTAAAACTTTATTACATTTATTTGTATGTGTATTTATGTATAAGTACACATACACATGATTGGAGGTCAGAGAACAATTTTGGAGATTCTGCTCTGGTTCTCTCCTTGTGCAAGGTGAGTTTCAGGAATCAAATACAAGGTATTAATTCCGTTATCTGTTGACTAAAGGACTAGCTGCTTTATTTTTAAAGTTTGTTCCCTCACTGAAATAAAATGTTCATAAGAGGACATTGTGTTGGGCCATACAAAGTCATACGTAACCAAAGCATTTCTATAAAAACATTTCACTTACTTGTACCGAGTCACAGCAGGCTCAAACCTCAGGAGGACTTAGTTTAGGAATACATTATTGCCTTCATTTTTTTTCTTGTTTTTAGCATATTCTTACTTCTATGTCTCAGGACAGTGGTGACAGAATCCAAGCTATTGCCATGAAAGTCATCACAGATGTTATTTCCCCTGGGAAATTCTTATTACACCACGGTGAAGTTAATGAGAAATTGTACAAGAATTAACTGTTCATTTTAATGGCCTGAAATGAGAACAAAACAAATTATAGAGTCAATAAACTATGCATTATGACATTTCATGATATATACATCAATGCATACCAGATTTAAAATATGATTCACATTTGTTTTCTACAGAAATATGTGTTGAATCTTCTGCATTATGCTAGTACCCGGTACTCAGCTCCTGTTTATCCCATGGTCGTAACTTGGAAAGCAGATCCCATCATGCACAGTGGAGATGGCATCATTTCATGTTTGATTACATGCCCTGGATTTTGAATTGCATCTTTAGGAAATGATACAGATTTTCACTGCCCTTAAAAATAAGTTGTAAAAGCAAAACAGAGTGAAATATTTGGTCTTATGTATATCTTAGCAGTATTTCCTACATAAAGCTTTCAAATATTATCTTAAATAGTATTTGTTTTCAGTGATTTTTCAATTCCAGTTTAAGTACTTGCCAATAGTCAAACTTTAGACATCAAGATGATTGCTCTTAGAGTCTGAACCACCAAGCAAAGAATATACTAGGTGGGCTAGACCTTGGCTTCTCTGCTTATATGCAGCAGATGTACAGCTTGACTTTCATGTGGGTCCTGAATAACTAACTAGAGCACAGGCTATCCCAAAAGCTGTTGCCTGTATGTAAGATATGTTCTACTAGATGAGATGCCTTGTCTGACCTCAGTGGGAGAAGCTCTTAGCCTTGCAGAGATTTGAAGTGCCATGGTGAGGGGTATACCCAGGCTGGTCTCTAAAATAGAAAGGGATGGTGAGAGGGAAGGATTGTGGTTGTGGAACAGGGTGACTGAGAGGGGGACAATGAGTGGGATGTAAAGTGAGTAACTAAAAAAAGTCATAAATAAATCAAGATGATACAAGAATAAATCATCTTATCTTAAATGGAAATTTGCAGAGGGTATTTTAAAACATACCACTTACACATGGTTCTCTCAGATGTTTCTTGTGTTCAACCTGTGTGAATTTTTGCACTATTATACAAAATGAGACTTATAATCCTTTGCATTATAAGAAGCATCATTTTAGCTCACCCCTATTATGAAAAAACAATGAATGTTGCCATTATCCAAAAAGCCTGCCCTGTCGTATTTCTGTTTGACTATAAAAAGTGTGGTATCAATCATGCTGTTGTCTTGATAATCAAATGACCACAATGAGTTCATAGATATTAGTGCAAAAAGTTCATAATATAGTGATTAGAGGAAAACAATAACATTACTCAATTTTAGGGAATACACCAATCAATAGATAAGACAGTGATAACAGAACAAGTCTGTTCCATACTAGCATTAGAAAACTAATTTTTTCATCATGTACTAATCACATTTGGTAAAGCTTTTATTTTGCCTCAATAGTCAGAAATAAATGACCGTGCACTCTATCTACTGTTACAAAAATGACTATGATCTCCAGCTTGACTTATAAGAACAGAAGTTGAAAATTTCATCTGGCCACATAATCTCTGCAGTCATTAAGTCATATCCTGATGCAAAAAGATGGAGAACTATAATCTAATAATATTATGGGAAAGATGACATGATGCATTTTTCAAGACTACTACTTTATTTCTTTAATAAGTGGTTATATCAAAATATCTGACGAAATAGTAAATGTTTAATTATATTTTAAAATTGTTATAATTGCCTTGTTTTAAAAGACCTTGTGTGTATTTTTGTGTGTATGTATCTATGTGCATAATGTTCATCGATGTGATGTTTTGTTAATATCTATGAATCAATATTTAAAAGCAAAGATTTTAATTTATACAATAGAATTAAGTTCACTCTACAATATACTTTAATAATATATTGGTGCAAAGCAATGGTTGGCATACTACTATAACTGGTTTGTGTACTTTGTAGAAATCAGTTGTTAAAATTTAATGTTCAATTTTATAGGGATGAGAAGTAGGACATTAAAACACTGATCAGGACATGAAGCCTCCTTTATCAATAGTAGGATTAACCTGATAGAAGAACCTTTATGTGTACTTCAACTCTACAATCCTTCTCATTGCAACTGTGGAATCACACAATATTATGAAGATAATCTCCACAGGTGTCACCTTGTAAATAAAACTCAGTTCTCATCAGATAGCTGAACATTCTGTCATCTTGAAGTTGGATTCTTAACTTGCAGAACTGTGAGAAAATAAAAGTCTCAATTGTTAGGGACCTAGGCTCAAGTAACTTGTTTTAGGAACAATAATGGGCTAAGACACTTATTATACTCACAGAAGTTTAAAAGAAAAACACCCGTGCAAGGAATTTAACTACCTGAGCATAGATTCATTTCAGAGTGATTACAATGTGCGACTAACTCACATTACTAATAAATATTTGAAAAAGCTAAAGTACAGAGAATGCAGATACAGAATATATTTTTCTCTGGTCACGAAACTCTAGGCAGAAGATCACTGCATGAATAGATAATAGCCTTAATGAGGCTATGTGTACTTGTTAGTAAAAACTAGCAAGCAAATGTGAATCATGAAACACTCATACTGATATATTAGAGAGTTGACAATACCAACAGTTCTACACTCCAACACAGCAGCACAAAATAGTACATGGTTGAGGAACTGAGTAGCCAAACAATATTGCTATCCGTATCAACCTGAATTGGACATACTGATATGTACTACATAGTTATTATCTAATTAAATTTAATGTTTACTAAAATTTGTCCTATCCTCTGAATAAAAAAGTCATCAATCCTTTTGTGATTTTCTTTTATGTAGAGATTAAAATTTATATATTGAAAATTGATGATAATTAAGTCTATGACATTAACAATTCAGCTAATTTGATAATCATTTCAATTTGTCCTGAGATATAATTGTAAATAGAGTAGGCTGACAATGACATAAAAAAGGCAAAGGCATTCATAAGACGCATTCAGCATGTAGTCTGCTTCATTTATCCATGACATAAACTGTCTTCTCTATTCTAGGCACTATTTAAAGCAGGAATAAAATATCCACCTCACATTAACTTTTGCCTTGGTCAGACTACTTGACTTTAGTAGTAGGGCATTGAAAACAGCTTCATGAAATGTAACTTTTCTGTCTTCTCTCAAGAGAACAAGACTTAGATAACAGTTTCCCCTTTATGATTCTTTAGAATACAGGCAGAACAATTTTATCATCAGCTTACATTCAATATTCCAGTCCAGTATATTCAAGCAATAACACCACCAGTAGTACTCTGAAGACCTACTGGAAACCTTTAGACACTAAAGTAGAATAAATGCAAGGGGGCATGATCCAAGAGTGCCATGCAAAACTAAAATAAAATGAGACTGCACAGAAAATGGCATAAGACACAAACAGAGGTAAAACCCACAACAAAGGTAAAGTATGGGTAATGAAACAAACCAAGGTCGGCAATTAGGTTGCTATAGTATTTAGAAAACTTTAAACTTGCATTTAACATCACACCAAAGTTCTATGCAACTGGAACGTGAAGTGAGTCAAGGTGGAAATGCTTGCAGTGTTTTTGAATGAAGACATAGACATTCCATATGTCAAAGAGGCTAATACTACTTATGAAGAGTCATGGAAATTCATGCTCTTGTTTACCCTCCCCATTTTCATGAAAGCTCCAAGCACCAGGAGAAAGACACTGCTTCTCCCACTGAGAATGAGAAGAAATATAGAACACTTTTCATTCTAGCTCTCGTGTTCAGGTCCATCCTCACTGAAGTTATCTATTGCCCTGCTGTGTCCAGAAAACACATACCTTGAAGTGTCTGTCTCTGATTCTTGAAGATTTTTCACCCAGTTTTCTGTAGTGATTCCTGAACCTTGAACAGAGGGTTCTGATGTCCATGTTCCAGTTAGCTATGAGCATTCACAGTTTCTTAACTCTGCTCCTTGATCAGTTGTGGTTTTCTGTGTTAATTGACATCTACTGAAAATAGAAGCTTCACTGATGAAGGTTGTGAGATGTTTCATCTATGGGTATAATGATCAGTCATGAAGACTTAGTTTAATACTATGCCATGAATACCTCTGGTTATGAGGCTGGCCTTTACTGGCTGTGCTATCTTTGTTCCAACTAACACAGTTTAGTATTCAAGTACTGAAGGTAATTTTATTGCCTTCCCATTTAAAAAAAAATTAGCTGAGATGCTATTAACATATATGTACAAAATTTGGTAAGTATCAAAGGGAAATATTTCACTATTTTATGGTAAGTTATTGTTTACTTTAGAAGAAATTATCAAACATTTATAAGGAGGTCTGTACCACTTACCAATCCCATCAGTCTTGAAATGCAATTCACAATGCCCTATAACTGTCAATATTTGAAAGTGTCATTATTTTAGATTATGACCATGTTAAAAGATGATCAATATGTCAACTTAGTACAATATGCTTATTTTCCATTTGAGCATCTCTTTTAACTTATCTTCTCAGGTTTTTTCCTGTTTGAGTTTGTTTCCTTTTATCATATTGAAGATTAGTTTTGTTTCTTTGAATATCAGTCCTTTATCAAATAAGTAGTTTACAAGTATTTTCATCCCAATCCACACATTTTATTTTCATCATCTAAGCATGTCTTTCACAGCTTTGGGACATTTTCTTTTTTAAATTTTACTGGGATCCAAATTGTGTTTCCCTTATTGGTTGTGCTGATTCAGATGTTATATCTAAAACATCAACACAGAACTAAAGGGAACATGGGTTTTATATCACTATTTTCTAGTTTATGGCTTCAAATTTTACATTTCTATCTCTTATCTACAACTAATTTCTGCAAAAAATGTCAAATCTGAGTTAAGAATATGCCTTATTTTAAGTTTTTGTATGAGGTTTTTTAACTTGGTCCAGCATTATTTATTGAAAGATTATCCTTTGTCCATTGAATGAACTATGAAGAATTTCCTTTCTGCTGGAAAGATATTAATGAGCATCCCTTATTTACCATGAAGTTTAAGTATTGTTGGCATTTTTGTTATCTTCCACCTTCAACCAAGAAACACACAAAGATACAAATGCATTCACTGTATTTTTCCACAATACTTTCACTTCTTTTCTCCATCACTTTCATAATGTTGGCTGAATATTGTTGAGTGGGGAGTAGGAAGCCAGTTTCCCCCTTTCTCAGTCCACATTACTGGGGTAACAGGTGTGCACTATCATGCCTTGTTTATATTTGATTCTTAAGCACATTAGCATTAGCTTTCTTCAGGACCAAATAAATATCTGGAAAATGTCTTCTAAACAGTAAAATGGATATGTTTCTTGGAAAAAAATATGCTGTTTTTAGCAGAATATTACTAGGTTATCCTCTAGAGCTTATGACCTGTATACCCAGAAGTTTTTTGGTCGAATAATGCTGTCATGTAGATATTTCATCTTTGAAAGGAGTCCTAAATCCAAAGAGAAAGTAGTTGATTAATCCCATGATACTCCTCTCACTATTGCTCCAATCTTACAGGCCAATGTTAGCAGTTTGTTAATACTGAATAATTTTTAAGCAAATAACATTCATAGTATCATCCAACACTGTAAAAGCCACACAGTATGGTGAAGTTTTCAGAAGAGCCCAAACCGGATTTATTCACATTCTATGTCCAAACTATGTGATATCTTCAGTAAATAGAGTCCTCATGCTAATTTCTTGTGGGTAAACAATATCATGGTGAATATGTTGTAGTGGTTGGGAGTTTATGCCTCCTCATAAGCCAATAACTGCAAATGTGGTGCTAAATTCTTGCCACATGGCTTTTAATGTTAGTCTGTAGAACCTAGTAGGAGCATTGCTACCCCTTATAATGTAACTAATTTTAAACTCTCTTATAAGTGCATGTACTTTATGAAGATTTTTAAATTACAAGACAAATTGCAATTATACAATTGTCATGAGTGTGATTAACAGTACATCTTTGTAAAAAATCAAAGTCTTGCTCTATATATAGTCTTCAACAATAGCACCACAGAGACACAAAGGAATAAAAAGCTAAATTAAAAACTGACTACTATTATAATTTTATTATAAAACTGTATCATAGCAAATATAGTTTATTAATTATGTTTTTTACTGGAGGAAAAAATATTTTGACATTGTTATTTTGGAATTAGTAAGATTTAAAATTGATACTTTCTACTTTAATACTTTAAAATGCTAAATAATTTACCTTTCATAATCTATTTAAATGGTCAGTCTTTTAGAGCCAATGTCCTGAACTTCAGGAAGTGTTTGTATAACTACATAAATAATTTTAAAGTATTATTCTACACAGTAGGTACATTTAATATATACTGGATAAAACATTAGATTCTTCAATGAAAAATTAAATTGTTGGTCTCAAACAGCAGTTAGCTATTAAAATCCTTCTAAATTATCTGTTGTTTGAATGGCTCACACTGCAATATACTCATTAAATAATAACCCAATAATGTATATTCTGGTAATTCTTTTGGTGAGCATTGAAATTAAAAAGTTTTACTTGTGAATTATGAAACCATTCATAAACTAAGACATCATCTATAAATGATTTTTTCCTTAATTCTCTACACTCATAGTTTGGGTTTCTAATTGTAGTCT
>JANHMN010001322.1:0-11773 GCA_030674055.1 Rhabdomys pumilio
AAAGAATCCAGTAGTGTGAGTGTGTGTGTGTGTGTGTGTGTGTGTGTGTAAGCCTGTGCTATTCAGCTGTTTTCAACCAGTGGGTCATGAATCCCCAAAAAACACTATCAGAAAACATAAACATTTACATTATGATTTATAACAGAAATAAAATTACAGTTTGGAAAAAATTACAGTTTGGAAGTAGCAATGAGAATAATTTTATAGTTGGGGGTCACTGCAACATGAAGAACTAAATTAAAAGGTCAAAACATTAGGAAAGTTGATAACCACTGAATAATTAAAGAAGCAGAAATTAAAAAAATAAAGAAACGAAGGAGGGCATGGAGGCATTGGTAAAGGGAAAGGTAGAAATTATGTATATAAACATAGTACTCATGTATGAGTTTTTAAAAAAAACTTAAAAATAATTTAAGCTTAAGCCAGCAAGATGTCTCAGCAAGTAAAGAACTTTCCATAAAATCCTAATAATTCATGTTTGACACCTGGAACATTTGAAACCCCCACACCACTACACATATCACATGATAACAATTATGAATAAAAATAATAATATTAATTAATAATAAATTAATAACACAAGAATTTAAGCTCACAAATGCCTTAGCACTTATCTGTACTTACCTAAGGAGAAACTCCATGCAAAGAATGTTTCGTTGTTGTTGTTGCTGTTGTTGTTGTTGTTGTTGTTGTTGTTTTACTTCCAAATTTAAGTCTTTAACCACTTGTCTGCTTCATGGCGTCTGCTACATCATGTTGTTTACTGCACAGAGACTGGGTATTTGGATTCACATTTTAGTACTTTGGAGACACAAGACTGAGGAGGTGGATGTTTTCTCAAATGTACAAATGCTTTTGAAAGTAAGAAAAAGGGAGCTCTAGTGGAAGTCTCCTTAAACAGACAGCTAGCTCTCCTTCTGTGGTATTCCTATGTGCTACCTCTTTATTCTTCAACTGAATCAGCAGGATCTGATGTTAGTTTCCTAAAACATTTTATATTTTAATATATACAGTTATAAACAAAACTTCTCATCCCACTATCTGGGCTGAAAGTACTTGTGAATACTGTTCTAGTCCAACAAATTTCTAACAAACACTTTTACAACTTTAATGTCCTGTATCACTTGTATTTTTAAAACTGATTTCTTTTCTTTTTTTAACATTTTTATTATCAAATCATGATTTTTACTTTTTAACACAGGGTTATAAACACAAAAATGCAGGATGTGGGGAAAGGGATGACACAGGAGCATAGGTGTTCAAGGGGAATACAGATATGTTTCAGAACAGGGTATCAGCTGGGTAAAGGTTCAGGGGACAGGTCACTATGACTCTGCCTATGATTCACTTGTCCTTATCTAAGTAGGTACTATCTGCCAAGGTTGCCTATTTACAAGGTCTATGACTACTCAGGCTGATAAATTTCCACAAAAGCTGCCTGTTTACAATAGCTTATAGCCATCTGTTTCAGTGTTTTTCCACAGAGACCCAAGACTTTGTGTTAGCAGACATGTATGTCAGGCCTATTGCTGACTTTAGGCTTATAGCTGACTTTAGGCCTTCAGTATATAAGCAGGGCTGCCCCTGACATCTCCTCCCTTCTCCAAGTATAGAAAGGCTGTGGCGATTCTAATCTTGCCAAGGCGGGGATAGAGACCTGACCTCCAGTAATTAAAGGGTACCTGGTAATGGCTCCGGTCCTCCTGTTGTCCAGTGAGGCATGAGGGCCATACCCATCCCAATGTCTTTTTCCTGGAGAGGGGATACTTTTGACATCAACACCTATGCAGTCAGATTTGTCCCTCAGAGAACCCAGAAACATATTTTTAACTTTTACTTATATTCCCTTGCAGTGCCTAGCCTCACAGCCTAAGCAAGAATTCAGATCGCCAGTCAGAGAGGTTCTGGAGGGTCCCTCTCTGCTTGGTCTAGGGGAAGAAGTTCCCTCTTTTAGGTTGGGTGGATTTCTTTTAAAAAGATAGGGCATAGCTATCCTCTGAGAGGCCCTATCAGCAGTTGACTGAGGCAGACACAGATACCTACATCCAACCATTGGACTGAAGTCAGGGATCTCTATGGCTGAATCAGGGGAAGGGTTGAAGAAGCTAAAGGGAAGGCAACCCTGTAGGGAAGATTAACAGTCTCAAATAATCAGCAACCCAGGGAGCTCCCAGATACTGAGCCACCAACCAGGCAGCATACATGGGTTGGTCCAAGGCCCCTGACACATATACAGCAGAGGACTCCCTGGTCTGGCCTCAGTGAGAGAAGATGCACCTAACCTTTGAGAGACTTGAGGCCCTAGGAAAGGGGGAGGTATGGTAAGAGAGCATCCTTTCAGAGGCAAAGAAGAGGAGGAATGGGATGAGGAACTATGGAAGGGGTGATGGGGAGAGGGACAATAACTGGAATATAAGTGAAATAAAATAAAATAAAAATCAGGATGAATTCTGGGGAGATGGTTCATAAACTACTTGTTACCCAAACACCAGGCTCTAAGTTGGGTCCCCAGAATACTTGTAAAAAAATCTAGGCATGGTGGTACATGATTGTAATTCCATTCCTGGGGTAGTAGAAGATGGTGCATTCCTGACATTCACTGGAAAGGCAACTTAGCCTACTCAGAGACCTTCAGGCCAGTCACAAACAGTCTTAAAAAACAAAATGGATGCTTCCTGAGGAACAGCACTCAAGGTTGTACTCTGGCCTCCACAAGTACACACACACACACACACACACACACACACACACACACACACACACATCGTGGTGAAAAATATCCTTTTCTACACTTAATATACACTAAAAATCTCTTATTTACATCACTATCTTGACAACATTGGGGATTCAACGCAGGGCTTTAGACATAAAAGGTAAATGTTCTACCACTGAATTACAACCCTAACCTTTTCTGAATATTTTATTTTCAAATATTTCCCAGCCTGATCTTTAACTTCTTATGCATCCTAGGTAGCCCTTTAATTTACAGTTCTCCTGCTTCAACTTCCCTAGTAGCTAGGACAATAAGCCTTGCACCACTAGACCCAGAAAATAAAAGCTTCCTTTAAAATACCAAATGACCTTCCTTTCTTATTTTTTCTTTTTTTCTTTGTTTTTGTTTTTTGTTTGTTTGTTTGTTTGTTTGTTTGTTTTTTTGTTTTGAATGAGAACTGTTTCCCATGCCCACATATTCTCTGGCATCATCATAGATTCTAGGCCTAAGCATCTTAGCCACAACTTTCTATCTCTCCCAGTCTGTATTTACTGGAAGAACTTATGCATCCAAAAGGAGCATCTGTTTCAGAAACAGAGCCATACTAAACCAACAACACAATAGCAAACTGAATCCCATTAAAAGGAAAATTTATTCCACACCCACTGAGCACGTTTACAATATGCTGGGCACTGAATAGCAGGCTAGGGATGGAGAGATAAATAAGAGACTGTTACTGCTCTCCAGAGTGCTACGGATGTATCTAGTGAGGGAGACAGAAATGTGCAGCCTTATGTAAGAGGAAGATGCTTACTAAGAAGCCACTGCATGGAGTTTGCGTGGATATAGGAACAATATTTGAGATATTATTTTGCACATCTTGGAAACAGCTTGCATTTTGGACTAGGTTTTCATTTAAAATTATTTGCATAAACAAAGCAAATATTCAGAATTGTCTAAAAATGTGGTGTTAGACAAAGAATGTGTGGGGATTGGTTGTGCTAGCCTAGAGATTTTTTTAGAGATCTATACACATATCAATATATTGACTTCCAAGAAATTGAAAAGCATCTCAGGCAATTGTGATTTCATTAATCACCCATTATCTCCTGATATTAGTTTTATAATCTGGTTTAGAGGCAAGGTATGTGTGTCTATGGGAGTTTAATTCTATTAAGTATTTTAAACATTCCTGACATCACCTCACATGCCGAGGAAATAATCAGCTGCCTGCTTACTCTGCATTTAATTCCACCAGCAAGAACAATAGAATTTTTTTTTTTTTTAAAGATTGGGTTGAGGCATAGGAAATTTAAAATTTAAAAAGCACATGCTTAGTCACCACAACAAGCAGTGATGTGACTGACATATCATTTCAGTTTTATTTATGTGTATTTGTGTAGGAGCTTGTGCCACTCTGTATGTATGGGTACTCACAGAGGACAGAAAAGAGTGTTAAATATCTGGAAGTGCAGTTGTGGGCAGTTGTGAGCCACACAACCTGGGTTGGAGCTAAGAACCAAATGTCAGTTCTCTAAAGATCAGTACCTGCTCTTAATCATTCCTCCAGCCTCAAGAACAGCAGAGTTCTTAAAATGAGTCTGACAGGAACACAAGAGGGAAGTGTTGTTCTGGAGTTTTTAAAATGAAGTGTAAGCAATAAACACAATAGTTAACTAGAGGCTGGGATGACAAAACAGTGGTTAAGAGCACTTAATATTCTTGTAGGAGACCTGGGTTTGGTTCCCAGCACCACATGGTAGCTCATAAACATCTGTAGCTCCAGTTCTGGGGAAACTGATGAACTCTTCTGCCTCTGAGGGCACAATGCACACAGGTGGTACATATACACACATGCATGTAAAACATCTACATACATACAACAAAAATGAAAACAAAATTAAGTAAACAATTAAAAATAAGGTAACACACTTTAATATATCATATTCCTGTGTGTGTGTGTGTGTGTGTGTGTGTGTGTGTGTGTGTGTGTGTGAAGACAGTCTTCATGGCTAGTTCTTTCCTTTTATCTTGATTTTCAAAGTAAGATCTCTCTTGTTATTTCTGCTGCTGTAGTGCACACCATAGGGTAGCCAGCCCAAAGGCTTCCAAATGATTCTCTAAGGTCTTCCATCTCACTTTAAGAATATTGAGATTACAGATGTATGCCATGACATCTAGCTCTTCCTAAACATCAAACTCAGATCAACAGATTTGCTCAGAAATTGCTTTAACTCACTGAGCCACCTCTGAAGTTCCTTAGTATGTCATATTCTTTAAAGGCATATAGAATACAGTTCTTATCTCATTATCAGAGTGTCTAAAGGGTGTTAAAAATATGAAAGACTTAACAGATTTTTAGAATGTAGTAAGAAATCAGCATTCAAAGAGGTTTAAAAGTGTAGGGGTTGGTGGTCTAAAGAAAGCAACGTGACTACAAAGTGGGCCTCTGTGAAGCATCTAAAAGATAAAAAAGACAACACGCTAGCCTGATGCTAATTTAAATTCTATTTTTACATTTCCTAATGCCTAATACACAACATTGTAAGACTGGGTTGAGGCATAGGAAATTTAAAAGATACCTGCTGAGTCACCACCACAAGCAGTGATGACTGACTGATCGTGCTCTCCACTAGAAGTAGAATACATCCTATGTCTTAAAATTCTTCATGGATACACAGAATTTAGAAGACATAGCATGAGAAACTTGTTTTGCCTAAGTTTTCAATCTTTTGACCTATTGCTTGATTTTTGAGGGTATGGATACTTTCAGGTATAAATAATTATTGAAAAGTACAAATGTACCCCTTAAGGTACTAGTGTTATGGACACACATGTGGTCATGCCTGAAGTTTTCCTTTGGTGATGGGCTCTGAACTCGGGTTCTCAGATGTGTGCCAGTACCCTTATTCACTAGTCATATCCCTAGATTCAAATTTAATTTATCACAGCAAAAATTAGGACATTTATGAATTTACATGGTTATAAGACACTTCAGGCAAACTGCAATCACTTCTTAATCATCTGAGCAGAAGACTGTATTTCAAATTTCTATAATGAATCAATTATACTGTTTCTTCACTTGAACAAATATTTTTAATCCTTCCTCTTTTTTAGTGAGGAACTGAGTCACATCGGTTTGCCTTTTTCCTGTGGATATTATATTACATTTCTTTTTAGTTCTAGCCTAGTCTTGGAGCTTTATTTAGTGCTCCAATTAACTATAGGAAATATTGCTACCTTATCTGGGCACACAGTCTCTATTAGAGACTAGTAGCCATCAATCTTAAACAATACTGTTTATGTCTAGAGACATTTTGGTAGTCACAATTGGGTAGCAACACAACACTCATCTAATAAATATAGGCCAGGAATGTTGCAAAGTACTCTCTAGCCCCCAGGTAAACCCCATCCCTAATTCTCCAGTCCAAATGTCGGTGGTTTATAAACTCTCATTTTTTGGATTAATTTTGTTTTTGACAGCTTTATGCATGTATATGATATAATAGGATTATTCCCTGTCCCATCCCTTACTCTCTTCTCTTCTCATTCCTATCAACCAGCCCCCTCTTCCTTACCAGTCCCTTGACTATGCTTATAAATAATTCCCAATGTTTTTGTGGGATAGGCATGGACAGATGCCACTCTCAGCCTTAATCATAGAATTCTCTCTTTTGAGTGAACAGTGGCATACTGGTTAGTTTTTGTTGTTGTTTTCTCTTGCTTTTTAAAGCAACTTGACACAAGCTAGAGTCATCATCAAAGAAGAGAAAACCTCAGTTGAGAAAATATCTCCATCAAATTATCATGTAGGCAAATTTGTAGAGTATTTCTTGATCAGTGACTGGTATGGAAAGGTCCAACCCACTGTGGGTAGTGACACTTCTAGAAAGGTGGTCTTGGATGCTGTAAGCAAGCAAGCAAGCTGAGCAAGCCATAGGAGAAAAATCAGTAAGTACCTTTCCTCTGTGATCGTTGTTTCTGTCTCTGTCTCTAAGGACCTGCCTTGATTTCCTGTCCTAAGTTCCTTTCATTATGAACTATAAATTGTATACTGAAATAAACTCGTTCTCTTTTAGCTGCTTTTGGTCTCTGTGTTTATCACAGCAAGAGAAAGAAAACTAAGATAATGAAAGAAGAGACCCATGGCTGAACACAGTATTGAGAAGAAATGAGACTTAAACAAAACAAAGTCAAAACAAACAACAACAACAACAACAAGCTTCTACATTTAAGCTAAACTCTTATATCTTTATTTGCCTCACCAGTAGATAATGTCTTAAAATGGCCTCTGAGACATTCCAGGATCATGGGGTCAAGCATCACCAGTACCTTAGCCCTAGCCAATATTGTACTCTCACCTTGAAAACCCCTACCCACTCACCAAGGTTTATATAGCCATTATTACCTCCGATAAAGAGAGCCATAACACTTTGAACTGTCATGAAGAAGCCCTCTCCCCACCCCCCATTTTTTCATTATCCACTTCTCAGGTAAGATTAGTGAAGACTGGGTTTCACTTAATTTTATTGTTAACAACACCACTTTCTCCCACATATAAGGATTTATAGTTCATTTCTTCCAGTTGTAAAAAATCTGCTGCTTCTGTAAATAACTAAATTAGAGGCAAAATATTTTTCATTTTAATTTTCTCTTACCCCTGCTCACATCTAAAATGCCAGGCACACCCAATTTCTGCTAAGAAACAGCTTTGTTCTCAGTTTCTGGTATGCCCAGATGGGGTTATGTAATTTCATTTTCTTCTATAATTCCTCAGCTTTCTTTGACCCTCTTGTTTGAAGTAGCAGTAGCATCCTGGACATCATAACTGTGATAGTTTCTCATATTCTATCCAGGACATCAAACTGTGTGGACTCAAGCGGCCAATTGGCATACTTCACGGAAACACTTCATCTGTTATTCTTAACAATATTTTTTCAAAAAATATTTTTTAGAATTTATTTTATTTTATTTTATGTGTCTATGTGTTTTGCTGGCACACATGTCTGTGTGCCACATGCATACCTTATGCTCACAGAGGTCAGAAGAGAGCACTGAATACCTTGGAACTGGAGTTACAGATGATTGTGACTTCCCACGTGGGTGCTAGAAACTAAATCCAGGGGTCCTGTAAGAAGACAAGCCAGTGTGTTCCTAAATGACTCTAGCCCCTTTAACCTTTTTTAAACAATAGGTTTGGACCTTGTGTTACCTTAGCATCCTGCAGCATGACCTTCATAGTGTCTATACATCTCTTTATCCAGCAGAGTTACCTGGAATCCAAGGACTTTATAGCAGTTCAATTTAAACAGTAAACCAGTAATATAGTATACAAAAGAACTCAATGGATAACAGTTAGAAATGTAAAGTTTCTATGGATATGGTTGAATGAAACAGAAAGAAATAAAACAGCATACCCACAGATTGACATAAGGCTTCAAGGTTCCTCCAAGTTCACCACAGGAACACTGTTGTGGTTCACATAGCCAATATGGACAAAGGGTTTCACTAGGCATAACAAAATGTACTTGCCATTCATAGGCTTCTGTGAGTTCTTTAACACATTTTAATACATATATGATGATTTTGAACGCTACATGTCTTCCCACCAGCTTCACAACAACTATAAACCATTCCTGAGTATTTTGAACATGTTTAAATAAAGATGGAGATATTTTTAAAATCACAAACCTATACTAATTGAGAATATCAGAATTCAGTTAATGAAGAGATTGGAAGGCTTCCATCTACCTCAATTTCATCATCCCTTTAATATAATTTCACACACACACACACACACACACACACACACACACACTTCTTATTGACATTTATATGAACATCTCTATACATACATATATATATGTGTGTGTGTGTGTGTGTGTGTGTGTGTGTGTGTGTTTGCAGGTACTCCTGGAGGCTGGAACGAGGCACTGGATCCTCTCAGGGTAGAGTTCGAGGTAGTTGTGAGCACTGAACATACATGCTGGGACCAAAGTTTCTCAAGAACACATAGATAGATCTCTTAGCCTTCTTCTCTACCCTCCCTAATTCTAATTTCTGTGGGTTATTCTTCTCAGCTGTCTCATAAACATATCTTATCTCTCTTTTCTCAAATCTCATTTTTACCTATCTGTCCCAAACTGACCTCATCTTGTCTCTCTCCATTCACCATTCCTAAAGGACCCATCTAGTCCCTTAGATTAAAATATTGTTATTTTGGTGATATTAATTGTATGAGCAGCCAAGGGTATCATCTAAATCACCAACTCATATATTCCACGTATCCACATTTTAAGTGGAGCAGTTAATTTTTTTTTTATCCAAAGTGTATTGTCTCCCATCTGTCTTCACTATCTATTTATAGGTGCTATCACTTCTCACCCAGAAAGTAAGTTCAGAGGCACTCAACTTATTTCCACCTTTTTCCAACCACTTATAGCCAAAACACACAATCATTCCTATTGATATACCCTAAGTAGTCCTGTTTCTTTATCTCTGTCATGGCTTGAATATGAAACTCCACAGGTCTATGTGCTCAAACACTCAGCAAATGGCACTATTTTTTGAAGGTTATGGTAAGGTGTTAGACCTAGGGCTTAGGTGACAAATGTATAATTATAAAGCTAAGCTTTAGCGTTTTAGCCTGGGCTCACTTCTGACTATGCCTTCTGTTTTCTAGTCCTCCAAGATGTGTCAGTCTCCTGGCACCACAGAATCTAGCCCATCCATCCAATTTCTCTACATTGATAGACTGTATCCCTTATCAGGCACGCCCATCTTGTGCCCTTTAGGGCATTAAGTGCTCTAGCAAAGCTATGAATATGGCCCAACACAAAACTAAAGTTACTTAATCATGAGATTGGTTTTGAATAAAAGATAATTCAATTGGGCAACTATTGAGCGTAAAGTTTGTAGACAACAGCTTGTCATAATGTCAAAAGTTGAATATGTCTGCTAAAAGTCAATGTGCCAAATATACCATTCCTCCATTCATTATTTATATCAGATATTTTATCATAGAAACAAAAACACCTAATGAATACAGCCCCCACCATTTTCTCCTTTCTCTAGGTTACCATCATCCCAGCATTATCTCTCACCCAAACTACAGCTCTATATCCCATATGGTAGTATATGTTCTTGATTTAGGCATGGTGGCATGTACCTGTACTCCTAGCACTCAGTAGGCTGAGGAAAACATCAGGCCACAGCAGAAAGATTATTAAGTTCAAAGCTAGCTAAGGCCTTATGGTAAGATCTAGGGTCACTTAACTTAAAAAAGCAAGCAAACAAACAAACAAAAACAATGGGTGCTATTGCTTGTGCAATAGCTTCCTATATTATTTACAACTTGATGCCTTATAAGGCCTGTCCTATTCATCTTCTGACATTTCAAATTCTGTCTCCCAGCTGGTATAATAGGGTACCTCCCAGTTTGCTGTTAAAGTTCCTATAGGATGCTAAGTGCTTTTCCGCTTCAAACACTGGCTCATCTGCTTAAAGTGCTATTATTGGGATTTGCATAACCAATTTTATTTTATCTTTTAGATCTAAACTCAATTGTTTGTCCCTAAAGAAGCTTTTTTACTATATCTGAAGTAGGCCACTCTAATTACTCTTCAGTAAAACCACTTATATGTTTCATAAGACATTATTATTTGTAAAACAGGCACAACTCAGAAATATTATGGGTTCTATTCCAGATCACTATGGTAAAGCAAGTATCATAAAGTATGTCACACAAGGGTTTTTTTTTCCTTGCTTACCTGTGCATATATTTTTATAGCCCACTGATTCCAATTATGGGGCCACCCATTGGAATGGAATTGACCCATCAGGGGGCAATATCTTTAAAAAATAACTGATTCTCCCTCCCTCAGCAGCAACTAACTGCCAATACTTCTTCAGCTCAGGATTAAACAGTTTGATCTTGTACAGGAAAGCAAAGCTGCTGTGAATGCAGTGGCCCTGTCATTCAGAAAACACTGTTTGGCTATGGTTCTCTATGACCTGTAGACCTTGAGGTCTTCCATCATCTTTTCTGAGATGTTCTCTGAAGCTTTGGGTAAAGGGGGTGTGATATAGATGTCATCTTTATGGCTGAGCATTTCACTGAACCTTGTTCTCTGCACTTTGACCAGTTGTGAGTTGCAATATTAACTGCTGTTGACTGAACAAAGAAAATTCTCTGATATGGTCTGAGAGCCACATTAACCTATGGATATAGAGAAGAATTTAGAGGGTAGTTTGATACTTGTCCATTTAGCATAATAATAGTTACTGTTTTATTTACCCTTGGGGCCTATGAATTCCCATGTCATGAGTTCTTGACCAGATTTAAAGTACCAAGCATACATTTTCTCTTGTAAAGTGAAACTTAAATCCAATGAGAAAGCAGTTGGTTACTCCTATATTATTCATATCATTATTGTATCCATGGGCATTCATTGCTAAGCTGGTTTGTACTGTAGCTCACAGGGTTCACAGCTGGGTAAGTCTGTTGATGGCTTTTCTCCCTCAATAGCCTGCACAGCGCCTTCTGGTACTAGGAAAGCTAGCCAATATAGAGGATGCCTACATTGCAGTACCAGCCTGATTTTTCCAGGTCCTGTGACTAAACTGTGTAGTGTCTGCAGCCAAGTCATGATGGGCAATGAAGAACAATGGCTGTCAAAACACATCTTTGACAAAGCCAGCAATTAGAGAAATTATTCAGCAGACTTTTCCCTGGTGGAACAAAGCTTGGTTCACCAGGGCTGATGGCCAGTTAAAAACTCTGAACTCATTTAACTCTTAGGAGCTAGCAAGAAAGAAAAGGAAAGAGAAAATTTACACACACACACACACACACACACACACACACACACATGCACACACATACGTGTATGCATGCACACATACATGAATGATGTGTGAATGATGGATAAAGCAAAAGGCAGACTCCAATCAATAACTTCATATATACAAATATATACATTCATATATACAGACAACCAGACAGGCAAAATGAATATATATATATATATATATATATATATATATATATATATATATATA
>JANHMN010001324.1:0-11762 GCA_030674055.1 Rhabdomys pumilio
AAAGAATCCAGTAGTGTGAGTGTGTGTGTGTGTGTGTGTGTGTGTGTAAGCCTGTGCTATTCAGCTGTTTTCAACCAGTGGGTCATGAATCCCCAAAAAACACTATCAGAAAACATAAACATTTACATTATGATTTATAACAGAAATAAAATTACAGTTTGGAAAAAATTACAGTTTGGAAGTAGCAATGAGAATAATTTTATAGTTGGGGGTCACTGCAACATGAAGAACTAAATTAAAAGGTCAAAACATTAGGAAAGTTGATAACCACTGAATAATTAAAGAAGCAGAAATTAAAAAAATAAAGAAACGAAGGAGGGCATGGAGGCATTGGTAAAGGGAAAGGTAGAAATTATGTATATAAACATAGTACTCATGTATGAGTTTTTAAAAAAAACTTAAAAATAATTTAAGCTTAAGCCAGCAAGATGTCTCAGCAAGTAAAGAACTTTCCATAAAATCCTAATAATTCATGTTTGACACCTGGAACATTTGAAACCCCCACACCACTACACATATCACATGATAACAATTATGAATAAAAATAATAATATTAATTAATAATAAATTAATAACACAAGAATTTAAGCTCACAAATGCCTTAGCACTTATCTGTACTTACCTAAGGAGAAACTCCATGCAAAGAATGTTTCGTTGTTGTTGTTGCTGTTGTTGTTGTTGTTGTTGTTGTTGTTTTACTTCCAAATTTAAGTCTTTAACCACTTGTCTGCTTCATGGCGTCTGCTACATCATGTTGTTTACTGCACAGAGACTGGGTATTTGGATTCACATTTTAGTACTTTGGAGACACAAGACTGAGGAGGTGGATGTTTTCTCAAATGTACAAATGCTTTTGAAAGTAAGAAAAAGGGAGCTCTAGTGGAAGTCTCCTTAAACAGACAGCTAGCTCTCCTTCTGTGGTATTCCTATGTGCTACCTCTTTATTCTTCAACTGAATCAGCAGGATCTGATGTTAGTTTCCTAAAACATTTTATATTTTAATATATACAGTTATAAACAAAACTTCTCATCCCACTATCTGGGCTGAAAGTACTTGTGAATACTGTTCTAGTCCAACAAATTTCTAACAAACACTTTTACAACTTTAATGTCCTGTATCACTTGTATTTTTAAAACTGATTTCTTTTCTTTTTTTAACATTTTTATTATCAAATCATGATTTTTACTTTTTAACACAGGGTTATAAACACAAAAATGCAGGATGTGGGGAAAGGGATGACACAGGAGCATAGGTGTTCAAGGGGAATACAGATATGTTTCAGAACAGGGTATCAGCTGGGTAAAGGTTCAGGGGACAGGTCACTATGACTCTGCCTATGATTCACTTGTCCTTATCTAAGTAGGTACTATCTGCCAAGGTTGCCTATTTACAAGGTCTATGACTACTCAGGCTGATAAATTTCCACAAAAGCTGCCTGTTTACAATAGCTTATAGCCATCTGTTTCAGTGTTTTTCCACAGAGACCCAAGACTTTGTGTTAGCAGACATGTATGTCAGGCCTATTGCTGACTTTAGGCTTATAGCTGACTTTAGGCCTTCAGTATATAAGCAGGGCTGCCCCTGACATCTCCTCCCTTCTCCAAGTATAGAAAGGCTGTGGCGATTCTAATCTTGCCAAGGCGGGGATAGAGACCTGACCTCCAGTAATTAAAGGGTACCTGGTAATGGCTCCGGTCCTCCTGTTGTCCAGTGAGGCATGAGGGCCATACCCATCCCAATGTCTTTTTCCTGGAGAGGGGATACTTTTGACATCAACACCTATGCAGTCAGATTTGTCCCTCAGAGAACCCAGAAACATATTTTTAACTTTTACTTATATTCCCTTGCAGTGCCTAGCCTCACAGCCTAAGCAAGAATTCAGATCGCCAGTCAGAGAGGTTCTGGAGGGTCCCTCTCTGCTTGGTCTAGGGGAAGAAGTTCCCTCTTTTAGGTTGGGTGGATTTCTTTTAAAAAGATAGGGCATAGCTATCCTCTGAGAGGCCCTATCAGCAGTTGACTGAGGCAGACACAGATACCTACATCCAACCATTGGACTGAAGTCAGGGATCTCTATGGCTGAATCAGGGGAAGGGTTGAAGAAGCTAAAGGGAAGGCAACCCTGTAGGGAAGATTAACAGTCTCAAATAATCAGCAACCCAGGGAGCTCCCAGATACTGAGCCACCAACCAGGCAGCATACATGGGTTGGTCCAAGGCCCCTGACACATATACAGCAGAGGACTCCCTGGTCTGGCCTCAGTGAGAGAAGATGCACCTAACCTTTGAGAGACTTGAGGCCCTAGGAAAGGGGGAGGTATGGTAAGAGAGCATCCTTTCAGAGGCAAAGAAGAGGAGGAATGGGATGAGGAACTATGGAAGGGGTGATGGGGAGAGGGACAATAACTGGAATATAAGTGAAATAAAATAAAATAAAAATCAGGATGAATTCTGGGGAGATGGTTCATAAACTACTTGTTACCCAAACACCAGGCTCTAAGTTGGGTCCCCAGAATACTTGTAAAAAAATCTAGGCATGGTGGTACATGATTGTAATTCCATTCCTGGGGTAGTAGAAGATGGTGCATTCCTGACATTCACTGGAAAGGCAACTTAGCCTACTCAGAGACCTTCAGGCCAGTCACAAACAGTCTTAAAAAACAAAATGGATGCTTCCTGAGGAACAGCACTCAAGGTTGTACTCTGGCCTCCACAAGTACACACACACACACACACACACACACACACACACACACACACACATCGTGGTGAAAAATATCCTTTTCTACACTTAATATACACTAAAAATCTCTTATTTACATCACTATCTTGACAACATTGGGGATTCAACGCAGGGCTTTAGACATAAAAGGTAAATGTTCTACCACTGAATTACAACCCTAACCTTTTCTGAATATTTTATTTTCAAATATTTCCCAGCCTGATCTTTAACTTCTTATGCATCCTAGGTAGCCCTTTAATTTACAGTTCTCCTGCTTCAACTTCCCTAGTAGCTAGGACAATAAGCCTTGCACCACTAGACCCAGAAAATAAAAGCTTCCTTTAAAATACCAAATGACCTTCCTTTCTTATTTTTTCTTTTTTTCTTTGTTTTTGTTTTTTGTTTGTTTGTTTGTTTGTTTGTTTGTTTTTTTGTTTTGAATGAGAACTGTTTCCCATGCCCACATATTCTCTGGCATCATCATAGATTCTAGGCCTAAGCATCTTAGCCACAACTTTCTATCTCTCCCAGTCTGTATTTACTGGAAGAACTTATGCATCCAAAAGGAGCATCTGTTTCAGAAACAGAGCCATACTAAACCAACAACACAATAGCAAACTGAATCCCATTAAAAGGAAAATTTATTCCACACCCACTGAGCACGTTTACAATATGCTGGGCACTGAATAGCAGGCTAGGGATGGAGAGATAAATAAGAGACTGTTACTGCTCTCCAGAGTGCTACGGATGTATCTAGTGAGGGAGACAGAAATGTGCAGCCTTATGTAAGAGGAAGATGCTTACTAAGAAGCCACTGCATGGAGTTTGCGTGGATATAGGAACAATATTTGAGATATTATTTTGCACATCTTGGAAACAGCTTGCATTTTGGACTAGGTTTTCATTTAAAATTATTTGCATAAACAAAGCAAATATTCAGAATTGTCTAAAAATGTGGTGTTAGACAAAGAATGTGTGGGGATTGGTTGTGCTAGCCTAGAGATTTTTTTAGAGATCTATACACATATCAATATATTGACTTCCAAGAAATTGAAAAGCATCTCAGGCAATTGTGATTTCATTAATCACCCATTATCTCCTGATATTAGTTTTATAATCTGGTTTAGAGGCAAGGTATGTGTGTCTATGGGAGTTTAATTCTATTAAGTATTTTAAACATTCCTGACATCACCTCACATGCCGAGGAAATAATCAGCTGCCTGCTTACTCTGCATTTAATTCCACCAGCAAGAACAATAGAATTTTTTTTTTTTTTAAAGATTGGGTTGAGGCATAGGAAATTTAAAATTTAAAAAGCACATGCTTAGTCACCACAACAAGCAGTGATGTGACTGACATATCATTTCAGTTTTATTTATGTGTATTTGTGTAGGAGCTTGTGCCACTCTGTATGTATGGGTACTCACAGAGGACAGAAAAGAGTGTTAAATATCTGGAAGTGCAGTTGTGGGCAGTTGTGAGCCACACAACCTGGGTTGGAGCTAAGAACCAAATGTCAGTTCTCTAAAGATCAGTACCTGCTCTTAATCATTCCTCCAGCCTCAAGAACAGCAGAGTTCTTAAAATGAGTCTGACAGGAACACAAGAGGGAAGTGTTGTTCTGGAGTTTTTAAAATGAAGTGTAAGCAATAAACACAATAGTTAACTAGAGGCTGGGATGACAAAACAGTGGTTAAGAGCACTTAATATTCTTGTAGGAGACCTGGGTTTGGTTCCCAGCACCACATGGTAGCTCATAAACATCTGTAGCTCCAGTTCTGGGGAAACTGATGAACTCTTCTGCCTCTGAGGGCACAATGCACACAGGTGGTACATATACACACATGCATGTAAAACATCTACATACATACAACAAAAATGAAAACAAAATTAAGTAAACAATTAAAAATAAGGTAACACACTTTAATATATCATATTCCTGTGTGTGTGTGTGTGTGTGTGTGTGTGTGTGTGTGTGTGTGTGTGAAGACAGTCTTCATGGCTAGTTCTTTCCTTTTATCTTGATTTTCAAAGTAAGATCTCTCTTGTTATTTCTGCTGCTGTAGTGCACACCATAGGGTAGCCAGCCCAAAGGCTTCCAAATGATTCTCTAAGGTCTTCCATCTCACTTTAAGAATATTGAGATTACAGATGTATGCCATGACATCTAGCTCTTCCTAAACATCAAACTCAGATCAACAGATTTGCTCAGAAATTGCTTTAACTCACTGAGCCACCTCTGAAGTTCCTTAGTATGTCATATTCTTTAAAGGCATATAGAATACAGTTCTTATCTCATTATCAGAGTGTCTAAAGGGTGTTAAAAATATGAAAGACTTAACAGATTTTTAGAATGTAGTAAGAAATCAGCATTCAAAGAGGTTTAAAAGTGTAGGGGTTGGTGGTCTAAAGAAAGCAACGTGACTACAAAGTGGGCCTCTGTGAAGCATCTAAAAGATAAAAAAGACAACACGCTAGCCTGATGCTAATTTAAATTCTATTTTTACATTTCCTAATGCCTAATACACAACATTGTAAGACTGGGTTGAGGCATAGGAAATTTAAAAGATACCTGCTGAGTCACCACCACAAGCAGTGATGACTGACTGATCGTGCTCTCCACTAGAAGTAGAATACATCCTATGTCTTAAAATTCTTCATGGATACACAGAATTTAGAAGACATAGCATGAGAAACTTGTTTTGCCTAAGTTTTCAATCTTTTGACCTATTGCTTGATTTTTGAGGGTATGGATACTTTCAGGTATAAATAATTATTGAAAAGTACAAATGTACCCCTTAAGGTACTAGTGTTATGGACACACATGTGGTCATGCCTGAAGTTTTCCTTTGGTGATGGGCTCTGAACTCGGGTTCTCAGATGTGTGCCAGTACCCTTATTCACTAGTCATATCCCTAGATTCAAATTTAATTTATCACAGCAAAAATTAGGACATTTATGAATTTACATGGTTATAAGACACTTCAGGCAAACTGCAATCACTTCTTAATCATCTGAGCAGAAGACTGTATTTCAAATTTCTATAATGAATCAATTATACTGTTTCTTCACTTGAACAAATATTTTTAATCCTTCCTCTTTTTTAGTGAGGAACTGAGTCACATCGGTTTGCCTTTTTCCTGTGGATATTATATTACATTTCTTTTTAGTTCTAGCCTAGTCTTGGAGCTTTATTTAGTGCTCCAATTAACTATAGGAAATATTGCTACCTTATCTGGGCACACAGTCTCTATTAGAGACTAGTAGCCATCAATCTTAAACAATACTGTTTATGTCTAGAGACATTTTGGTAGTCACAATTGGGTAGCAACACAACACTCATCTAATAAATATAGGCCAGGAATGTTGCAAAGTACTCTCTAGCCCCCAGGTAAACCCCATCCCTAATTCTCCAGTCCAAATGTCGGTGGTTTATAAACTCTCATTTTTTGGATTAATTTTGTTTTTGACAGCTTTATGCATGTATATGATATAATAGGATTATTCCCTGTCCCATCCCTTACTCTCTTCTCTTCTCATTCCTATCAACCAGCCCCCTCTTCCTTACCAGTCCCTTGACTATGCTTATAAATAATTCCCAATGTTTTTGTGGGATAGGCATGGACAGATGCCACTCTCAGCCTTAATCATAGAATTCTCTCTTTTGAGTGAACAGTGGCATACTGGTTAGTTTTTGTTGTTGTTTTCTCTTGCTTTTTAAAGCAACTTGACACAAGCTAGAGTCATCATCAAAGAAGAGAAAACCTCAGTTGAGAAAATATCTCCATCAAATTATCATGTAGGCAAATTTGTAGAGTATTTCTTGATCAGTGACTGGTATGGAAAGGTCCAACCCACTGTGGGTAGTGACACTTCTAGAAAGGTGGTCTTGGATGCTGTAAGCAAGCAAGCAAGCTGAGCAAGCCATAGGAGAAAAATCAGTAAGTACCTTTCCTCTGTGATCGTTGTTTCTGTCTCTGTCTCTAAGGACCTGCCTTGATTTCCTGTCCTAAGTTCCTTTCATTATGAACTATAAATTGTATACTGAAATAAACTCGTTCTCTTTTAGCTGCTTTTGGTCTCTGTGTTTATCACAGCAAGAGAAAGAAAACTAAGATAATGAAAGAAGAGACCCATGGCTGAACACAGTATTGAGAAGAAATGAGACTTAAACAAAACAAAGTCAAAACAAACAACAACAACAACAACAAGCTTCTACATTTAAGCTAAACTCTTATATCTTTATTTGCCTCACCAGTAGATAATGTCTTAAAATGGCCTCTGAGACATTCCAGGATCATGGGGTCAAGCATCACCAGTACCTTAGCCCTAGCCAATATTGTACTCTCACCTTGAAAACCCCTACCCACTCACCAAGGTTTATATAGCCATTATTACCTCCGATAAAGAGAGCCATAACACTTTGAACTGTCATGAAGAAGCCCTCTCCCCACCCCCCATTTTTTCATTATCCACTTCTCAGGTAAGATTAGTGAAGACTGGGTTTCACTTAATTTTATTGTTAACAACACCACTTTCTCCCACATATAAGGATTTATAGTTCATTTCTTCCAGTTGTAAAAAATCTGCTGCTTCTGTAAATAACTAAATTAGAGGCAAAATATTTTTCATTTTAATTTTCTCTTACCCCTGCTCACATCTAAAATGCCAGGCACACCCAATTTCTGCTAAGAAACAGCTTTGTTCTCAGTTTCTGGTATGCCCAGATGGGGTTATGTAATTTCATTTTCTTCTATAATTCCTCAGCTTTCTTTGACCCTCTTGTTTGAAGTAGCAGTAGCATCCTGGACATCATAACTGTGATAGTTTCTCATATTCTATCCAGGACATCAAACTGTGTGGACTCAAGCGGCCAATTGGCATACTTCACGGAAACACTTCATCTGTTATTCTTAACAATATTTTTTCAAAAAATATTTTTTAGAATTTATTTTATTTTATTTTATGTGTCTATGTGTTTTGCTGGCACACATGTCTGTGTGCCACATGCATACCTTATGCTCACAGAGGTCAGAAGAGAGCACTGAATACCTTGGAACTGGAGTTACAGATGATTGTGACTTCCCACGTGGGTGCTAGAAACTAAATCCAGGGGTCCTGTAAGAAGACAAGCCAGTGTGTTCCTAAATGACTCTAGCCCCTTTAACCTTTTTTAAACAATAGGTTTGGACCTTGTGTTACCTTAGCATCCTGCAGCATGACCTTCATAGTGTCTATACATCTCTTTATCCAGCAGAGTTACCTGGAATCCAAGGACTTTATAGCAGTTCAATTTAAACAGTAAACCAGTAATATAGTATACAAAAGAACTCAATGGATAACAGTTAGAAATGTAAAGTTTCTATGGATATGGTTGAATGAAACAGAAAGAAATAAAACAGCATACCCACAGATTGACATAAGGCTTCAAGGTTCCTCCAAGTTCACCACAGGAACACTGTTGTGGTTCACATAGCCAATATGGACAAAGGGTTTCACTAGGCATAACAAAATGTACTTGCCATTCATAGGCTTCTGTGAGTTCTTTAACACATTTTAATACATATATGATGATTTTGAACGCTACATGTCTTCCCACCAGCTTCACAACAACTATAAACCATTCCTGAGTATTTTGAACATGTTTAAATAAAGATGGAGATATTTTTAAAATCACAAACCTATACTAATTGAGAATATCAGAATTCAGTTAATGAAGAGATTGGAAGGCTTCCATCTACCTCAATTTCATCATCCCTTTAATATAATTTCACACACACACACACACACACACACACACACACACTTCTTATTGACATTTATATGAACATCTCTATACATACATATATATATGTGTGTGTGTGTGTGTGTGTGTGTGTGTGTGTGTTTGCAGGTACTCCTGGAGGCTGGAACGAGGCACTGGATCCTCTCAGGGTAGAGTTCGAGGTAGTTGTGAGCACTGAACATACATGCTGGGACCAAAGTTTCTCAAGAACACATAGATAGATCTCTTAGCCTTCTTCTCTACCCTCCCTAATTCTAATTTCTGTGGGTTATTCTTCTCAGCTGTCTCATAAACATATCTTATCTCTCTTTTCTCAAATCTCATTTTTACCTATCTGTCCCAAACTGACCTCATCTTGTCTCTCTCCATTCACCATTCCTAAAGGACCCATCTAGTCCCTTAGATTAAAATATTGTTATTTTGGTGATATTAATTGTATGAGCAGCCAAGGGTATCATCTAAATCACCAACTCATATATTCCACGTATCCACATTTTAAGTGGAGCAGTTAATTTTTTTTTATCCAAAGTGTATTGTCTCCCATCTGTCTTCACTATCTATTTATAGGTGCTATCACTTCTCACCCAGAAAGTAAGTTCAGAGGCACTCAACTTATTTCCACCTTTTTCCAACCACTTATAGCCAAAACACACAATCATTCCTATTGATATACCCTAAGTAGTCCTGTTTCTTTATCTCTGTCATGGCTTGAATATGAAACTCCACAGGTCTATGTGCTCAAACACTCAGCAAATGGCACTATTTTTTGAAGGTTATGGTAAGGTGTTAGACCTAGGGCTTAGGTGACAAATGTATAATTATAAAGCTAAGCTTTAGCGTTTTAGCCTGGGCTCACTTCTGACTATGCCTTCTGTTTTCTAGTCCTCCAAGATGTGTCAGTCTCCTGGCACCACAGAATCTAGCCCATCCATCCAATTTCTCTACATTGATAGACTGTATCCCTTATCAGGCACGCCCATCTTGTGCCCTTTAGGGCATTAAGTGCTCTAGCAAAGCTATGAATATGGCCCAACACAAAACTAAAGTTACTTAATCATGAGATTGGTTTTGAATAAAAGATAATTCAATTGGGCAACTATTGAGCGTAAAGTTTGTAGACAACAGCTTGTCATAATGTCAAAAGTTGAATATGTCTGCTAAAAGTCAATGTGCCAAATATACCATTCCTCCATTCATTATTTATATCAGATATTTTATCATAGAAACAAAAACACCTAATGAATACAGCCCCCACCATTTTCTCCTTTCTCTAGGTTACCATCATCCCAGCATTATCTCTCACCCAAACTACAGCTCTATATCCCATATGGTAGTATATGTTCTTGATTTAGGCATGGTGGCATGTACCTGTACTCCTAGCACTCAGTAGGCTGAGGAAAACATCAGGCCACAGCAGAAAGATTATTAAGTTCAAAGCTAGCTAAGGCCTTATGGTAAGATCTAGGGTCACTTAACTTAAAAAAGCAAGCAAACAAACAAACAAAAACAATGGGTGCTATTGCTTGTGCAATAGCTTCCTATATTATTTACAACTTGATGCCTTATAAGGCCTGTCCTATTCATCTTCTGACATTTCAAATTCTGTCTCCCAGCTGGTATAATAGGGTACCTCCCAGTTTGCTGTTAAAGTTCCTATAGGATGCTAAGTGCTTTTCCGCTTCAAACACTGGCTCATCTGCTTAAAGTGCTATTATTGGGATTTGCATAACCAATTTTATTTTATCTTTTAGATCTAAACTCAATTGTTTGTCCCTAAAGAAGCTTTTTTACTATATCTGAAGTAGGCCACTCTAATTACTCTTCAGTAAAACCACTTATATGTTTCATAAGACATTATTATTTGTAAAACAGGCACAACTCAGAAATATTATGGGTTCTATTCCAGATCACTATGGTAAAGCAAGTATCATAAAGTATGTCACACAAGGGTTTTTTTTTCCTTGCTTACCTGTGCATATATTTTTATAGCCCACTGATTCCAATTATGGGGCCACCCATTGGAATGGAATTGACCCATCAGGGGGCAATATCTTTAAAAAATAACTGATTCTCCCTCCCTCAGCAGCAACTAACTGCCAATACTTCTTCAGCTCAGGATTAAACAGTTTGATCTTGTACAGGAAAGCAAAGCTGCTGTGAATGCAGTGGCCCTGTCATTCAGAAAACACTGTTTGGCTATGGTTCTCTATGACCTGTAGACCTTGAGGTCTTCCATCATCTTTTCTGAGATGTTCTCTGAAGCTTTGGGTAAAGGGGGTGTGATATAGATGTCATCTTTATGGCTGAGCATTTCACTGAACCTTGTTCTCTGCACTTTGACCAGTTGTGAGTTGCAATATTAACTGCTGTTGACTGAACAAAGAAAATTCTCTGATATGGTCTGAGAGCCACATTAACCTATGGATATAGAGAAGAATTTAGAGGGTAGTTTGATACTTGTCCATTTAGCATAATAATAGTTACTGTTTTATTTACCCTTGGGGCCTATGAATTCCCATGTCATGAGTTCTTGACCAGATTTAAAGTACCAAGCATACATTTTCTCTTGTAAAGTGAAACTTAAATCCAATGAGAAAGCAGTTGGTTACTCCTATATTATTCATATCATTATTGTATCCATGGGCATTCATTGCTAAGCTGGTTTGTACTGTAGCTCACAGGGTTCACAGCTGGGTAAGTCTGTTGATGGCTTTTCTCCCTCAATAGCCTGCACAGCGCCTTCTGGTACTAGGAAAGCTAGCCAATATAGAGGATGCCTACATTGCAGTACCAGCCTGATTTTTCCAGGTCCTGTGACTAAACTGTGTAGTGTCTGCAGCCAAGTCATGATGGGCAATGAAGAACAATGGCTGTCAAAACACATCTTTGACAAAGCCAGCAATTAGAGAAATTATTCAGCAGACTTTTCCCTGGTGGAACAAAGCTTGGTTCACCAGGGCTGATGGCCAGTTAAAAACTCTGAACTCATTTAACTCTTAGGAGCTAGCAAGAAAGAAAAGGAAAGAGAAAATTTACACACACACACACACACACACACACACACACACATGCACACACATACGTGTATGCATGCACACATACATGAATGATGTGTGAATGATGGATAAAGCAAAAGGCAGACTCCAATCAATAACTTCATATATACAAATATATACATTCATATATACAGACAACCAGACAGGCAAAATGAATATATATATATATATATATATATATATATATATATATATATATATA
>JANHMN010001325.1:0-11758 GCA_030674055.1 Rhabdomys pumilio
TAGGCATTCTCCAACAGGATTTCTTCCTGAGGTGGTAAGCCAAGGATCAGGGTTTAATCCAGCTGGAGTAGAAATACACTGACCATTTCAAGAGTCCCCAGAAATGTACACTTTTCTGATTTTTTCCAGTAAGAAGACATGAATAAAGACATAGAAAATAAAATTAAATTCAGAGCGAGATGTCAGACTCCTTCCATACTTCCATACTCGTTTACTCTTTCATTGAGTTCTGCACCCTTTCTGTTTCAGAGGAGCCCCTTCCTTCCTTCCTTCCTTCCTTCCTTCCTTCCTTCCTTCCTTCCTTTTTTCCTTTCTTTCTTTCTTTCTTTCTTTCTTTCTTTCTTTCTTTCTTTCTCTTTTTAGAGGAGCCATTTTCTTGGAAGATAGAAAGTGGGTTTTTGTCTCAAGAGTCCTCAGGAAGCAACAGCGCCTTGACAGGCAAACCCTGCTTCTCTTGCACAGCCTTTGAAGCGCAGAATATTCTGAGGGGTTGATGAGTTTCCTTGTCAGCGTCTTCCTCAGGTGGCAGGGTCTTTCCTCCTCTTATATGCTGCTGGAGACACATGGGGGCAGCCACAGCTCCAGAACAGAGGGCACAGGCCATATCTCATGTCTTCTTGTGACAATGTAGAGCAATGGGAGGCATGGAGACACTTCTGGCCACCTTGGGTCCTGATAGTGTCAGGACAACAGGCTGGTGCTCTCCTGAGGGCCAGATGTGGAGGAGGCCAAAGTTGGGCTCACTGACTCTTCTCTTAGGGGAAGATTGCTCTTGACTCTTTCCTAGGATCCTCTTTTTCTGCTAGTGGTTTTCCCTTCTATTTCCTGCCTTAGGAAATAGGAGATCAGCTTCTTATTGGCAGGTGATTCTTCTACAGAGTAAATAGGAGAGACTCTCTACAAGGGACCTTTTGTTAAAGCCACATTCACAGGCTGATATTGTGATCTGGAGGAGCAAAGGTAGAAAGATCCATGGCATGAGGAGCTCTTGGTCCTATCTAATCTGAACGTGTTATTCCTTGTTCTGGCCCAGAGTCTTGTTTCCAGTGTGAAGTAAAGGGCCAAATTAGATGTGAAAGCCAGAGAGGAGGAGGAGACTTCTGAGTATCTTTGGCATGATGATACTTATCTTCTGAGCAGCAAGTAGGGCCCCCCCTCCAGGCTCCTGTCATGCCTCTTCACCTCAGGGAGTCTTGAAAAACCACTGAGATGAGTCCTTACAGATAGGAGAATGGATTTTTGGTTTCCCCTTGTGATTCTGGGTGCTGAGTTGCCCATATGTCAGTTTTCCAGTAAATGTCAGTACACCTCCTAGAGAACTGCTTCAGCCTCTGGTCTGCTTCTGGGAAGATCTCCAGTCATTACTTTCTCATACTTGCTTTGACACTGCTGTATTTGTGGGACGGGATGTCATTCTGAACTAGAGTTCAAGCTCTTGCTTGTCATTGAGATAAACATAAACTAGATTATAAGGACTGATTGGGACTGAGAGACCCAATAAAAGAACCACTCTGTCCTGATCCTCATCTCTGGTCCTGCTAATATTCTCCTTCAGAGACAGGACTTGCTCCCCCTCAAGAAATCTACTAGGTGTTGCATTGTTTGTACCTTGCAAATGGTTTTTTTTTAATTCTTAATGTAATTGTAGTCTCTGAGGCTCACTGCCTTGTGATAACTTGAACCCAGCCCTAGAAGCTTGTTGCCTCCAAATGATCTTATCTAGGCCTAGAATGTTTTCAGCCTCTAAGACTTTTAGAATAAGCTCATCCCTTCTTGGTTCTTTCTTTCTTTTTCTTATTTAGTTTTTATTCATAATCATAAATTTAACTTTGCAATCCAGGTAGACTAGAAGGAGAATGTGGAAAATATGGAACCCAAAGAACTTCAGTGAAAGTAGAGGTTACAGGGTGTGGCGAGCAGATGGGGTGGGAGCGCTCTCCTGAGCTACAGAAGGAATGGGTTGATGGATAAAATACCCACAAGTCAAAAGAAATTAGAGTTGTCCACAATCGGAAATGGTGATCTTCTTGCTGGTCTTGCCATTCCTTGACCCCAAACGCTCCATGGCTTCCACCATGTTCATGCCTTTTTTCACCTTCCCAAAGACCACATGCTTGCTGTCAAGCCATTCAGTCTTGGCAGTGCAAATAAAAAACTGGGAACCATTTGTGTTTGGTCCGGCATTTGCCATGGACAAGATGCCAGGACCTGTATGCTTCAGGATGAAGTTCTCATCCTCAAATTTCTTTCCATGGATGGACCTGCTACCAGTGCCATTATGGTGTGTGAAGTCGCCACCCTGGCACATGAATCCTGGAATAATTCTGTGAAAGGAGGAACCCTTATAGCCAAATCCTTTCTCTCCAGTGCTCAGAGCACAAAAGTTTTCTGCTGTCTTTGGAACTTTGTTTGCAAACAGCTTGAAGGAGATACGGCCTTGTCATCAGCTGTGATGTCAAAGTACACAGTGGGGTTGACCATGGCTGCAGCAAGCGGCAAAAAGTGAGAGTGGGATCTGCAAAGCCTTCTTGGTTTTTCTAAACTTTGTAAATCTCTCCCAGTAAAGCTGCTTCCTTGTCTTCTTTCCTCTCTCTGCAATGCCTCTCTGTTATGTAGCTCTTTTTCCTCTCCTCATGAGAGTGAGGTATATTTTCTTCTGTCAAATTTTCTTGGATTATTCATCACTCTGCCATTCAATTAGACATAACTTTCAAACATGGTGCTACTTTCTACACTATTAACTTTACCTTCATTGTTTGGGATTAAAGATGTTTACTAAGGGTGAGTCATACCACTACTAGGAACACGTTTCATCAGGAAACAACACAATCTCTGGGTTTAGAGTGTAATCAAATAGCCTTCAATAATTCATGGGCAGTGGGACTACCTTCAGTTGTTTGTTGTCCCAGTTTGCATTCTGTGGCTGTGATCAATGCCATAGTCAAAAGCATCTTAGGGAGGAAATGGTTGGTTTAGTTTGCATATGCCAGTAAAACCCTTCACTGAGGAAAGTCAGGGTAAGGAGTAAAGCAGGAGCAGAGGCAAGAATCATAGAGGAAAATTACTGACTTGTTCTCCCTGGTTTCCTCAGCTTGCCTTCTTATATGACCAAGAACTACTGCTTAGGGGTGGTGCTGCCCACAGTGGTCTTGATGGAACTCATCAGGGACCAAGGTAATGGCCAATGGACGTGACCACAGGACAAAAAGGTGTAGGTTATTTCTTCATTGGGTTTTTTCTCCCCTGCTGTCTCTTGGGTCAAGTCGACCAAAACCACCCAGTACTTTTGCCTTCTCTTAGTGTGAGTCTATTTCTTTCTCACTCAGCAGACTGAGAAGAGGCTGTGTTCTCTAAGAAGGTGGATGGCCCCATGATAGCCTTCTCCTTGTGATCACTGCATCTCTCAACAATTTCTTCCCTTGGCAAGAGGTGATTCTTACCACCTCCTGCAGTGCCTTAGTTAGGGTTTCCATTGCTGTGAAGAGACACCATGACCAAAGCAATATTTTATTACCTTGCCATGTACAATATTTTATTGGGGATGCCTCAATGATAGTGAGTTTCAGTCCATAGCTTTATGGTGGTAAGCATATCAGCTTGTAGACAGGCATGGGACTAAGGCACTGAGTGTTCTAGATCATGTTCCAAAGGCAAACAGGAGACTGGCTTCTAGCCAGCTAGGAAAAGGGTCAACAAGTCCACCCGTACAGTGCCATAGCTACTCCAACAAGGACATACCTCCAAGAGTGCTGCTCCATGTGCCAAGCATGTGCGGACCAACACATGCAGTTTCCCACCTCTTCTCTCTATGTCCTGCTCTCTTCTCTTGTAGCCAGCATTTGTCTTGATCTGAAATGATCTTTCTGCACTTAAAGTTCTTCTCTTTATGGACACTTTGTCTCCCCAGAAATTAACCTTCTTTGTGTACCTTTAGAAGTGCTTAGGTGGAAACATCTGGGCATGTGTCTGTGGGTGTTTCAGAGTGTTTGTCTAAGGTAGTTATGGCCCACCATGTATGTTTTCTGGAATATTTCCTCAAGCTGCATTTCAGATGGATTAAACTGAGAAAACAGTATATATATATATTCAGCTGACTGGAATTCCTGACCATGAACACAATGAAGTCATTAGCTCTTTCCCCTAGCACCCTTCTCTTCCCACCATGAGATACTGTATCACCATCACATTTGAGCCAGGACAGAGCATCCTTTTGGTTGCTTTCCTTTGTTATTTTCTCACAGCAGGAGAAGACTAAGTCATATAAGTTTATAAGCTCCCTATTAATGGTAGAGTCATTCCACTAGCCATTTGTCTTTTGCCCTTTCCAAGTCACAAAGCTACTACCAATCGCTTTGCAGAGAACCCACGGTTTTTACAATACAAACTTTTCCACTGATTTCTCTGCCCTTCCCCAACTGAATCTAATGTAAATCAGCTCAGGGTCCTGACTTCAGCCTCATTTGAGGAGGGGACCTGTGAATGTACATCTCTAGATGGATTCCCCCACAAGCTGCTATGCTAACTGTGTGTGATGGTCTTTGCACCCGTGTCTTACAGGTTCTAATCCCTAAAGTGGAGGAAGCTTGCCTACTAGAAACTACACACTAGATAGTGGTTTCCTCATTCTGCACTCAGATATCTTTGAGTCAGACCTTAAGTGTGGATCCTGATCATAACAGGGACAAGGACAGAATGCTAGGCAGATGGCAAACCTGAATACACTGAACCCATCATCCATGAGCTATTGAATTGCAGCCATAAATGCAGTGCAGAGAAGCAATGAACCCTTCTTCAGTCATGGGACTCCTCAAGTGCTCATTAGTCCCCTATTAATCTCATGTGTGCCCTGGCAGTCACAGCCCTTTGAGAGGATGCAGAGGTCAGTAGATGTGAGAGGCTGAGTCAATGCTCCAGCTGAGTCAATGCTTGTAATGGCACTGGGTCTCTGAAACTGTCCTGGAGAAGCTTCAGGAAAAGGACTAGTAGACAGAGGTTGGATTCTCTTAAAGATTGAAGATCAAGGTGACAGGTTTGGATGTGTGTGTGCCTGTGTGCAAGTATATGTATACATGTATGTATTTATGTATGTGTGATTTCTATGTGAGCCCACTCCATGGGGTCAAGGCATCTGGACTCTGGCGTACATGGCAGAGGCACAATAATGCTGAGAGCATCCCAGAGCCCCTAACTTCCTGCAATGAAGACAATCAGAGTCTGGTTGGTTCCAACCTCAGAACCTGGACAAGGTCTCAGAAGCAGTTTTCCCTACCTAGCCCATGCTCATGGAGTGCACTCACTAGAGGATAGCAACCAGGGTGAAGCTTTCACTCAGGGCATGCTGATATCCCAGGTGTGATAGTTTGAGATCTGCAAACACAGTCTATGAGGGTCAGCTTCCAGTGCAAGGTGAAAGCAAGAAGAAAAGTATAAGACAGGAAGAGAAGGCCTCTGGTTCCTGTGCCCACCAATTTAGGGACTGTTCTCCCATGGGAACTGGGGCTGAGGTATCCTCAGAGCCCAGGTCTGGAAAGATGCCCTCAGCTCTCCCAGATGAGGGACCAACATCTGTGCACATGTGGAAGTTGATTCATTGACAGTGCTCTTCATGTTTGTCTTGTAGAAAACTACAAATTCTGTGTGTTTTCAAACAACAGCAACAACAAGAAGAATCAGATTTATTATTGACAGAAGTTCGCACATGCTCAACTCAGGCAGCAAGGTCTGCAGTGTGGGACATGTGTCTGCCTCCCCTCTGGTCTCAATTTTAGGTAACTCTGCTCTGAACTCCAGTCAGTTCTTTCATTTCTCAACGATCATTTGTGCAGTTCAGTGCCACTTTCCAGAACAGTGAGTGTCTTTTTTGTTGCTTTTCATTAGTTTTTCATTTTTATTGGACATTTTATTTACATTTCAGGTGTAATCCCCTTTCCCCATTCTTCCCCCCACCACTCAGAAACCCCTATGCCATCCCCCGTCATCCTGCTTGTATGAGGATATGGCCCCACCCACCCTCCCACTCCCACATCTCCACTCATGATTTCCCCCACCCTGGGGTATCCAGCCTTCACTGGACCAAGGACTTCCTCACCTACCTATGCCTGACACTGCCATCTTCCCCTACATATACAGCTGGAGCCATGGGTTTCTCCCTATGTGCTCCTAGGCTGGTGTTTTAGACCCTGGGAGCTCTGGTTGGTTGGTATTATTGCTCTCTTCATGGGGCCGCAAACCCTTTCAACTCCTTCAGTCTTCTCTTTCACTCCTCCATTGGGAACACCTTGATCAGTTCAATAGTTAGCTGTGAGTATCTGCTCTCTGTATATTTCAGGTCCGACAGACCTCTAAGGAGACAGCTATATCAGTCTCCAGTCAGCATGCACTTCTTGGCATCCATATCAGTGTCTACCTTTGGTGATTACACAAGGGATGGATACCCAGGTGAAATGGTCTCCAGACAGCCCCTCCTTTAGTTTCTGTCCCACCCTTTGTCTACATATTTGCTCCATGAGTATTTTGTTACTCCTTCTAAGAAGGGCCAAAGCACCCACACTTTGGTCTTCCTTGTTCACGAGCTTCATGTGGTCTGGGAGTTGTATCTTGGAGTTTTTGAGCTTTTGGGCTAATATTTAGTTATCAGTGAGTGCATACTATGTGTGTTCTTTTGTGATTGGGTTACCTCACTCAGGATGATATTTTCTAGTTCCATCCATTTGCTTAAGAATTTATCAAATTTATTGTTTTTAATAGCTGAGTAGTATTCCTTTGTGTAAATGTACCACATTTTCTGTATCCATTCCTCTTGTCAATATCCAGTGTCCTTCCTGTTGAAGGACATCTGGGTTCTTTCCAGCTTCTGGCTATTATAAATAAGGCTGCTATGAACATAGTAGAGCATATGTCCTTGTTACATATTGGAGCATCTTCTGGGTATATGCCCAGGAGTGGTATTTCTGGGTCCCCAGGTAATGCTATGTCCCATTTTCTGAGAAACCGCCAGACTGATTTCCAGAGTGTTTGTACCAGCTTGTGATCCCACCAACAATGGAGAAGTGTTCCTCTTTCTCCACATCCTTGCAAGCATCTGCTATCACCTGAGTTTTTCATCTTAGCTATTCTGACTGGCTAAGGTGTGAGGTCGAATCTCAGGGTTGTTTTGATTTGCATTTCCCTGGTGACTAAGAATGCTGAACATTTCTTTAGGTGCTTCTGGGCCATTGAGTTTATTCAGTTGAAAATTCTTTGTTTAGCTCTGTACTCCATTTTTAATAGGGTTTTTAATTCTCTGGAGTCTAATTTCTTGAGTTCTTTGTGTATATTGGATATCAGCCCTCTATCAGATATTGGGTTGGTAGGAATCTTTTCCCAGTCTGTTAGTTGCCGATTTGTCCTATTGACAGTGTCCTTTGCCTTATAGAAGCTTTGCAATTTTATGAAGTCCCATTTGTGAATTCTTTTTCTTAGAGCATAAGCCATTGGTGTTCTGTTCAGGAACTTTTTCCCAGTGACTAGGTATTGGAGGGTCTTCCCCACCTTCTCTTGTATTAGTTTCAGTGTATCTGGTTTTATGTGAACGTCTTTTATCTACTTGGACTTGAGCTTTGTACAAGGAGATAAGAAAGTATCAATTTGCATTCTTCTACATGCTGACCTCCAGTTGAACCAGTACCATTTGTTGAAAATGCTGTCCTTTTCTCATGGTTTTAGCACCTTTGTCAAAGATCAAGGGACCATAGGTGTGTGGGTTCATTTCTGGATCTTCAATTCTATTCCATTGATCTTCCTACCTGTCTCTATACCAGTAACATGCAGGGTTTTTTTTTTTTTTTTATCACTACTGCTCTGTAGTACAGTTTGAAGTCATGGATGGTGATTCCTCCAGTAGCTCTTTTATTGTTGAGAATAGTTCTAGCTATCCTGGGGTTTTTGTTATTCCAAATGAATTTGCAAATTGCTCTTTCTATCTCTATGAAGAGTTGATTTGAAATTTTGATGGGGATTGCATTGAATCTGTAGATTGCTTTTGGCAAGTTGGCCATTTTAACTATATTATTTCTGCCAGTCCATGAGCATGGGAGATCTTTCCATCTTCTGAGATCTTCTTCTATTTCTTGATTTTTTTCTTCAGAGACTTTAAGTTCTTGTCATACATATCTGTCCCTTGCTTGGTTAGATTCACTCCAAGATATTTTATACTATTTGTGACTATTGTGAAGGGTGTCATTTCCCTAATTTCTTTCTCAGCCTGTTTATCCTTTGAGTAGAGGAAGGCTACTAACTTGTTTCAGCCACTTTGCTGAAGTTGTTTATCAGGTTTAGTAGTTCTCTGGTGGAAGTTTTAAGGTCACTTAAGTATACTATCATATCATCTGCAAATAGCGAAATTTGGACTTCTTTCCTTTTTGTATCCCTTTGACTTCCTTTTGTTGTCTAATTTCTCTGGCTAGGACTTCCAGTGCTATATTGAATAGGTAGTGTGAGAGTGGGCAGCCTTGTCTACTACCTGATTTTAGTGGGTCCTTGTGTGGTTAGGTATCAGAGTAATTGTGGCTTCATAGAATTAATTAAGAAGTGTTCCTTCTGTTTCTGTTTTATGAAATAGTTTGAGGACTGTTGCTATTAGCTCTTTGAATATCTGTTAGAATTCTGGCCCTGGGCTTGCTTTTTTTTTTTTTTTTTTGCTTTGGAGGTTTTTAATGACTTCCTGTATTTCTTTAGGGGTTATGGGTCTGTTTAGACAGTTTACCTGCTCTTGATTTAACTTTGTATGTGGTATCTGTCTAGAAAATCATGTATTTCATGTACACTTTCCAGTTTTGTTGAGAATAGGCTTTTAAAAGTACTAGAATCTTCTAAAATTTAGCCAATTTATAGAGACCGCTGAACACCTGGACAGCTCCTATACTACAGAACATTGGAGCATCATATCTTCAGCCGTCTGGCCCAGAATCATCTGACAGACCTTAGTGCTGCAGAGTTATTAAGGGCTGATTACTCTGTCTAGGCAGATATAATCAGTCGACTATTCTGCAAGTGTGTCCTTTTCTGGACAGTAATTTGTCTGTAGATGGAAAGAGGCAATTCTTGCCTTGTGGCTGTCTCTGCACAACTGGAGTAACTCCAAGGATGCTCAATTTCTTCTTAGAATCCAAGACAGGAAGCTGTCAGGAGCAGACAGGTCTTTAATCAAAATGAACATTAATACAGAAATGTTAGTAATGTCCATTCTGTGGACTTCTGACATTTTGAAAACCACCTATCCCTGTGAGGCAATCTGGACTGTTGTCTGTTAACTCCTCTCAGCTATTTCTAAATAAAATATAGAAAATACTCTAATAATAAACTCAAAGACCTTGAATTTGCTATATTCCATTAACTCACCGGCTAACCATCTCAAATCAGTCAAAATAATTAAAGAAGGACTGGGTCTAAGCCTTGTATTCCTAAATGTGTTATACAGGCACAATGCCTATGGCAGTAACAATATTAATCTCACTTTTATATCAATAAGGAGCTCATACCAATGAAAACCTTAAATCTGAAATCAGAGTAAATTTTGTACAATTTAAGAAATTATAACTTCATCTTGATACTAATTATACAGATTTCTATCAATAGGTTATGGCTATGCCATAAATCCTAGCTAATCCTCCCTGTTCCAACAAAACCTCTACTTTTCCCTGCAAAGACAGTCCAATATTAGCCACCTTAGTCTCCAAGCCCAGGGAATAGGGGCGCTGACTCTTCATTAACTTCTTCAAGCTGATTATGGGCGTTGAGATATTAGAAGAGGGGTGAGGGGAAGAGTAAATTGATAAGCCTCTGACGCTGTGTCTTCACTGCAACCAGGTGGAATTCCAGGACATTAGAGGTTTGAGCAGGTCTGCTCAGTTTGCTTGATGAGTAGATACACTGAGGCTGTGTATTCTGCAATATACAATTCTCAGAGCAAGTTTTAGTATCAAGAAGAAAAATAATTGGCTAAGTTTTAGAAGCTATGCTTTGTGCTTCCCATAATTTCAGTTAACTCAGTCATTCGGGATTTCTGATGGGGTTGAAGACCTATAGTCTCATAGCCAATCCTGGCTATTTACTTTGAGAGAAAAGATCTGAGTGGATAGTTTTCAGCTGACATTCATTCTAAAGCCAAGAAAAACAGCCAGGTTCAAAACTAAGTGTTTTAGTTAGGAGAGACAACAGAGGTTCTGGTTAGTCGACAAAATGATGGGCTGGGTATTAGGACTATTTTGTACCTCACTGGTACAAATAGGAATATTATGCTCTAATTGTATTTTAAGAGAAAAGTTTTATTTTAACAGGAAGGGTAATATGTAGGAGGACCTAAGGGGGAAGGAGCACCGAGAGGAAAGGATGGAGTAAGGAGAGGAGAAGATGAAGTAGAGGAGAAGCAAGGTGATGAGAGAGAGAAAGAGAGGGGGGCATGGAGGCAGATGTTCATGTGTCTTCACCAGACAAAGACAGTTTATATATCTAGGTTGGGCATTGGGTTACACTTCTGATTGAGCACTACCAAATTTATAAAGCCTTTGACTGACATTTAAAAAAATTGTATAAAAGCAAAAAGGAAAAGTGGGCATGGGATAGGGGTTTTCTCTAGGGAGGGGAAATGGGGAAAGGGGATGGCATCTGAAATGTAAGTAAAATACGAAAAAAATAACATAAAAGGAAAAAAAGTACTAGGATCTGATGATTTTTTGAATTGTCTCAGTTTCTGTTGTTATGTCTCCCTTTTCATCTGATTTTGTCAATTTGGATGCTATCTCTGGGCCCCCTAGTTAGTTTGGCTGGGATTTTATCTATCTTGTTGTTTTATTTATCTTGTTGATTTTCTCAAAGAACAGCTTTTGGTTTTGTTGATTCTTTGTATCATTCTCTTTGTTTCTATTTCAGCCCGAGTTTGACTATTTCCTGACATCTACTCCTCTTGGGTGTGTTAGCGACTTGCTCTACAGCTCTCAGGTGTGCTGTTAAATTGCTAGTGTAGGATCTCTTCAATTTCTTTATCAGGGTACTTGGTGCTATGAACTTTCCGCTTAGCACTGCTTTCCTGGGTCTCATAAGTTTGGTTATTCCGTGTCATCATTTTCATTGAATTTCAGGAAGTTTTTGATTTCTTTCTTTATTTCTTCCCTGACCAAGTTATCATTGAGTAGAGAGTTGCTCAGTTTCCATGTGTATGTGGGTTTTCTGTTGTTTTTGTTGTGATTGAAATCTAGCCTTAGTCCATGTTGATGTGATAAGATGCACAGGATTATTTCAATGGTTTTGTATCAGTTGAGACTTGTTTTGCGACTGGTTATATGATGTATTTTGAAGAAGGTACCATGAGGTGCTGAGAAGAAGGTATATTCTTTTTAGGATAAAATGTTCTGTAGTTATCTGTTAAATCCATTTGGTTGATAACCTTTATTAGTTCCACCGTGTCTTTGTTTAGATTCTGTTTCAATGTCCTGTCTATTACTGCAGGTAGGATGTTGAGGTCTCCCACAATTATTCTGTGGGGTTTCGTGTATGTTTTGAGCTTTAGTAAAGTTCTTTTATGAATGTGGGTGCTGTTGCATTTGGGGAGTAGATGTTCAGTGTGTGTTCTTTGTTGGAAATCTTCCTCCAGTTCCTCCTGATAAAGATCTACCTAGTTTTTAGTAAGAATCTAAATAGTTCTTCTTGGGAAGAATTTCCTGACACATCTCTCCCCACAGTCAAGTGAAGTTCATTAATAGCTTCTCCTGAAGCAGAGTGG
>JANHMN010001326.1:0-11755 GCA_030674055.1 Rhabdomys pumilio
TGCTGGAGGGATGCTGGAGGGATGCTGGAGGGATGCTGGAGGGATGCCTCCTGAGTCAATAGGAACCATGCATCTGCCTAAAAAGGCAGACATTTACAAAGGACAAACATGTGCCAATCATCAAACTCCTGTCTCAAAATGTACAGGATGCAGAATAGACAGTAGTGTGCCTAGAAAAGGGGAGACCAGGTTTCACACAGGAAGAGATTATGTTTCTTCCTCCTCTTCCTCCTCCTCCTCCTCTTCCTCCTCCTCCTCCTCTTCCTCCTCCTCCTCCTCTTCCTCCTCCTCCTCCCCTCCCCTCCCCTCCTTTCCTTCTCCTTCTCCTTCTCCTCTTTCTTCTTCTTCCTCTTCCTCTTCCTCTTCCTCTTCCTCTTCCTCTTCCTCTTCCTCTTCTTCTTCTTCTTCTTCTTCTTCTTCTTCTTCTTCTTCTTCTTCTTCTTCTTCTTCTCATCATCATCATAAATGACCTAGAATTTTATGTAGATACAGCAACAAGATTTGGAGAAGGAAAAATAATACAGAAAACTTATGTGAGTGAATATTAAAACATTGGTTAAACAGTGTGCTATTAGAAAAAATCACAAGACAAAACCACACTATATTACATGTGAGAATTTAATGTCTGAAAAGACCTACAAATGGATATAGAAATAACAATTTGTTCAGAAAATATTATTGAGGGAATTGGACAAAATCTTCAGAATAAAAATATGCAGTATTTTAAAACAATCTTTAGAATAAATGCATATGGTACTTAAAAACAATTTTAAGCGAATTGCAGTTAGATATAGAATTATGCCAGAAAGCTGACCTCTGTTGGGATCAAAAAAATACTTGCCTATAAAACAGAAATTATATGCATCAAAGAATGAAAGTTCACTTGGCTGCACAAACAACATGTCTGTATCAAAATGTCTTCATGAAGTAATATGACAGAAAACCTGAAACAAAACTGATGCACTGTGGAGAATGACCTGTCAGTGTCCAAGCAACCATCATGAGGGAGCTAAAAAGACTTACATACTGTTCTAACATAGGCCAGTTTGTAAAGGAGGAAATGAGATCATCCCCAAAACTAGAGAACTCACATAAGATTAACACACTAAGTGGCAAAACCCAATCAGGGTGGTTCTAAAGTCTACATGCTTAAGCCACCACCCCACAGTGTGTACAGTCAAAAGACAAGCAAAGCAATGGAAGAGGTCAATAGCATTTCTTTTTAGCCTGCAGACTTATGGGTAATTTGCACTGTTCTTAGATGATGAGAACAAACCTGACCACCCATAGGATGTCCCATCTTGGAGCCTCTCTTTCAGACAAGTGCATTCTACCCCAAGTCCAATGCCATTTCTGAGATACGGACACCAATCTTTGATCAATACAGCCCCAGATTGGCTAACAGTTCAAATCATGGAACCTTTTAGAGATCACGAAGGTCTTTCCTGGGCTCTAATGTATGGCATCCTCTCCAGCCTCATTTCCCTTTAAGGTAATATTCAACAGTCACTTGAGTAAGCCATTTGTTATGATATACCCCTAAACAGCAGGCAGGAGGATTAAAGGGGCACTTTCCTCAGTGTCAAGAATGTTCTGAAATTGATACTGGCTGTGTTCTCACTTTGTGTCTGTTTTTTTTTTTTTCCTGCTTCCCATAACCTCTTCGTGATCCAGAGAGTCCCTTACCCCTGGAAGGCAGAGCTATGTGCTGGCATGTGAAGCAAATGAGATTTTTATCTTTCCCTTTGTCCCAAGTTTCAAACATTCAGAGATGTCACATCCTGATATTAGCATTCAGCCACAAAGATCCTGGTTTTTCTATGGTCAGGCTTCTCCTTCCATACACCAATTTCCCAAAGCCATCCCATAACAGGGTCAGCTTTCTTCTTCTGACCTTGTTCTCTGTTGAGTCTACAGAATCCCAAACCACAAAAAAGCAAATGCCAGGAATATCTCGGGAAGATGTGACCAGACAACTTCCTGATGACGTGCTCCCAAGATGTCCCAGCATCACAAGCTGTAGCAGTTTCCTGAATCTCTGTTCTATATTAACTTTGACCTCTCTCGACACTTTCTGTACTTCAGTGGCACACTGCATCACCCTTCACCCAGTTGAAGCATCCTCTAGCTAAACTCATTTCTCTCTAAGGCAGGTTTCTCCCACAAGAGCCCAGAAGGCAAGCTATTCATGGTCTTGCTGGGTGGTCTAGTACCCAAGCTCTACTGCTTCTCCATCGTCTGTTCCCACACTCTGAAAATTCTACTCAGTCTTACTAGAAGAATAGGAAATAATTGTCAACCAGCAATGACACAACACCAGTGTCTTCAATGGAACCTTGTTGGTAACAGCCACTTTCCTTCGGCCCACACTCAACACTGTTCCAGTCCCCACACCCCACCTCTGCTTCCCAATTTTCTTCAATTGCTTTATCATTATGTACACCTGTGTCTGCAAAAGCCTTCAGCCCCAAAAGAAACTTTGTGAGAGTGAAAGCCACTTAATTCGTTTTCATTCCCAGGGTCTCCTCACTGACATCTGGAACAAGAATTTTTATTCACAAGTGTTCTGCAGCCATTTTATTTACCCCATCTGCTTATTTATGCGCTTTAAAGAATGCCTGCCTGTTTGAGGCTCTGAGAGAGTAGAGTGTCTGCGGTTATCCTAAGATGGCGCCACTATTTTGTTGCTGGAGCCAAGAGGTGTGAAGGGAGATGAGCTAGAAATGGAGGTATCACCTGCCTGGACCGGCATCTCCCTTTGTCCATTTACAATGAACTTGCCTTGTGAACTCAGTCCTTCTCCCAGCAGGGATGTCAAGGACTCCTTCTGACCACCAGCGAAGCATGTAGCACTCTACCCTTTGCTTTCAAGAGTCTCTCTTTTTGCAACCTTGTCCTGTGACATACTACAGCTCCCCATTCAGAGTTTATTCAAGGATCGTCTTCTCTGAAGGAAGTTTTCTGCCTTCCTGTCAGGGTGCTGAGTTTCCTCTACTCAGAATCCCCACATATAGAAGCCTCTGGTATACACTGTCTCTCATTAACACAAAAGCTTCAGTCTTACCTCAAAGAGAGTAAGAGTTTATTTTGGGGACAAACATGAATGACCATGTCCTCCTGGACTCAAGCTGCCCTGAAAGACCTGTTGCATTATGGAAACAGTTACAGTAAATTTTATTAATTACAGAACAAAGAATGTCATAAATCATGGTATTTACCAAGCGTACAAGTGGAGACCATTGGTGGGTGAGTTATATCAAGACAGAGGAAATTCAACTATAGGCTTCAGACCCTGCCGGACAACATCAGCTTCTGCTTTGGTGGGAGCTAATACTCTTCAGTGATATATTTCAAAAGACATTAAGCCATTCACGGTGGCTTTCAATAGGGCTAAAAATTGTCTAAAAGAATTTGGCTCTGGTCTGTAACATCTTAACCTAGTCATTTGTCCAATCTTTATCATACTTTTCTTTTTACTAGAAACTTCCATTTAAAATCTGTTAGATGTATTTGGATAAGTATAATATTTTTAACCCTCCCCCAAAACAACACTATGAAACAAGGTATAAATTTATTTCTCACCTTAAAAAACAAATTGGGAGTGTATTGCCCAGCTTCAAGGCTGTTCCATGAAGCTCTCTTCCTGCCTCCATCCAGCTCTGGACTTGCCCTCTCAAGTTGAGCATCTTTTCAGACAGTGAGTTTCAGGCCAGGACTACTAGAACAGCAGTTTCTTCAGCTAGATTGTCACCCTCTGGTCATTCCTTGGAAATTCACACAGCCCATGACTGGTCACACTTCCTCAGAGAAGGTGAAGTGTGACAACGGAAAACGTCATCAAACAGAATCTTCTGTGCTCAGAGACCAGGAACCTGGATGCAAACTGGGGTGTAGTAGTTGGAAGGCAAACTGTCCCTCAGAGGCTCATGTATTGGAACATTTCCCCCCAATCTGGTGATGCTGTTTTAGAAGTCTGTAAAAGGTTTAGAGGATTACATGTAAGTCCATGTGGTGTAAGGCCCTGTCACCCTGCCACAATGAACCATATCTCTTCTTAAGCTGAAGGGGAATAAATAAATAAACACAAAACCCCCCACTCTTACACTTGCCTCATTTCTGGCTGGGTATTTGGTCACAGCAAAGAAAATGATGCTTATGGAGAAATGGAAAAGCAGATATCAGAGCAGATAAATGTTTACTAACACACAGTTTATAATATGAACAAAACTATTTGCTTTTAGATCCACCCTTCTTTTATGAGCTATTAGAGGTCTAGGATTTGGCTGTCAATTCTGGACTGATAGTACTGTGTGTGACTCCCAGTAAGAGGTTAAAGAAGGTATCTGCTCACTGGTTCTCACAGAGGAGTTAAATGCAAAAGCCAAGCAACACAGAATCTTCAGTTCAAGGCCAGTCCAGCCTAAACCATGAGATCTTGCCTCATACAGATGCAAGAATAAATGCACATGTCATTCTGAGGTTAAAAAAAAAAGTGTCCTAGCTCTACAAATCAACTAAACCAGCATTTTCAACACACATTCTAGACTCCAGAAATAAATAAAGCCAGACACCTAGCCAAAGGTGTGGCCCATAGTCCTAAATACTTCACAGAAGCAGCAGTGGTCCCATAGAGCCAAGCTACCATTAGAGAATCCCAGGCCATGTGTTAAGTTCCAGAGTGGCGACTGCTTTGTCAGCTGTCCACCTATCTTGGAGGAGAGCCCTGTGTCACTTGCATCTCTTTTCTGTTCCCTAGATCCGGACAGACATCCACAAAGCCACAGAAAGGAGCTGAAGAATCTGACCACCACTGACATATTTAGAGACAAAACCCAATCTTTCCCCTTATACTCAGGAGCGTCTTACCATCAGTCACTGAACACGCGAGTTGCCTACCCAATGCAATGCGTTAATGTCTTTCTGTGGTGTCTGGTTTTACTCTCTACTTAATTGCCACCACCAGGTGCCAGAAAAGCAGTTCACTGCTGAGCTGGCATGAGGTCACCAATGAGGAGACACTTTTGATAAAGACAAAGTTTTCTAGAGCAACACAGGGACCACAGAAATTAATGAGCATTTCACAACCTTGTGGTGACTCTCTCATGAACTGAAGTTAAGTCTCCAAAACCCTCCAGTTGACTCATCTTGTAGGATGATGTGTCCCAGTCTCCAGGCTCTGAGTGCGCCTGAAGTTCTGAAGTATTCTGTCCTTTGTTTGAGATAGATTCCATTAAAATATCACAAAATTATTAAATTATTGAACTATTTAGCCTATCTTGACACCATGAACAGTTAACGGTTTCACAAAATACACTCTGTAAGAAAATGAGAACAGGCCTTTTCAACTTTTGAGTATTAAATCTGAGACCCCATAAACTCCAACTCCATATGACCCTTGTTTTAAATGTCCACATTTATTGTTCATTTTAGGCTCAGAACAAGGCTTACTCCAGAGACATTCTGAGCTTGTCAAATATGTAAATTGTTTTTCAAACACTTTGGGGTTACCACAAAACCTAAATTGTTTTTAGCTAACCAAGCACTTTCTCTCCTTGGTTTCAAAGGCTAACTTTATTTTACGTTTTTTCAAGAAAATTTACTTCAGATGTTTCTGATCCAATGCACTTAAATAATTAAAATGCTGTTTTGAAAGAGCCGATTGGTGTGCGGGAAAGCAGGAACGAATGCTCTTGAGCCCTTTGTCTCAGCCTCTATAAACATGTTTTCTGAAAAGCAGGAAGCCTTGCTTTGCCAAGAGTAAACCAACTGCAGTGGTACAGTCTGATTTCAGGGAAAATCCAGTACCATCTGTTAAGAAAGGGGCAGACGCTGTGGAAGTCTCTTCTGTCTACTCTGCTTCCAGAGACTTGGCAGTAAAGCTTTCTGACCAGATACTTTACCAATGGCAGACGTGTGGAGAAGGGGAGTGAGGCCTGGGGTTTTCATCTAGGACCAAAATGGGAGCTCCCAAACTGGCTGGGTTTTTATTGCTAATCTCGTGAGTTTTTCCTTTTTGTTATTTGTTCATTGTTTTTCTTTTTTTTTATTTCCAAGCATCACCAAAATGGTTTTGCAAACTGGATCTAGTGGAACATGGAAGTAAGAATAAGTATGGGGGGGCACACATTTTATTCCAGGGCTTGGAAGGCAGAGACAGGTAGATCTCTCTGGTTTTGAGGCCAATCTGAGGCTAATCTGGTCTACACAAAAAGTTCCAGCTCAACAGAGAGGCTGCTTCTAAGAAGGAGAAGAAAGAGGGAGAGATAAAGGAGAAAGGGAAAAAGGGAGGAGAAGAAAAAAGGAGAACCTTGGGGAGGAGAGGAAGAGAGGAGGTGACAGGAGAGGAGAAGAAAGGAGAGGAAAGTAAAGAGAATAGAGGAGAGGAGAGGAGAGGAGAGGAGAGGAGAGGAGAGGAGAGGAATCACTGACTGTGTCAACTGGTTCTATTTCAGTCTGCCCTGCTCAATAGGGGCTCAGTCAAGCCAACATATAGCAGTTATTGGGAACTTAGTTCCATGGGGAACTCCATCAGACATACTATTATCTTGTTAGATCACTATACACTTGATACTCAGCAGAATATGTGACTGACACTTCTTAGAGGGGAGCCACTAAAGTCAGAGTATTGGATGACAATGCTGATCTAAACACATCATCACTTTCTAAAGACCTGGTTGGTAGCTCTGAGATTCAGAAGATGCAGTCCAATAGACTCTCATGAGTTTTCTTGAAGACATTGTTGGTCCCTGGGTTTTTAAGTGCTTCTTTTGTTAACACAGAGCAGTCTGGTTTTATGGTGTAGGTGTTATGAGAGAAGTGTTATCACTAAGACTTCTTGATGGGGTGAAAATTCATTTTTCTGTTGACCAAAAGCTGGAACAAAGTTTGTTCCAGCTCTGTTGAAGAGGGATAAGAGGCTGTCATGGCAAGAAAGTATGGCAGCAATTGGAAGGTATGGCACCTAGGGCCAGAATCTGAGAGCTCACATCAGTAGGATGAAGTAGAAGCATAGAGAGCAAACTGGAAGTGACACAAGTTTTTAATCTCAAGGCCTGCCTGCTGTGACATATTTCCACTAGAAACAGTGTCACCAACCAGGGGTGCCAAGCATTCAAAAATCTAACTCTTGGAAGGAGAGTTCCCATTGAAACACCACACTAGGTAAGTGTTTGTCACTTTTCATGTTGCTATGACAAAATAACCTAACAAGAACAACTTAAGAAAGAGTTTATTTTGGCACACAGTTTCAAGGCCCAGTCTGGTGTGGTGTGGAAAGCAGGCAGTAAGAATCTGGGGGTGTGGGGAGGTGGCCTGTGGTTGGGGGTGCTGGACCTGTTATGTCTAGCATTAGGAAGCAGAAGTTGATGGCTATAGTGCTTAGCTCAGGTTTTTTTTTTTTCAATCTGGGACCCAGTCCATGGAATAGTGCCACTCTGTTAGAGTGGATATTCTTACTTCAGTGAAACCAGTCTAGAAACTTCCTCTCAAACATGCTCAGTTCTTGTCTTTAAGGTGACTCTAGATCTATCAGATTGATAGTATATGATGTTGCTGGGCATAAACAGTACCTTTGCATCCTGGCATTTGCCTTGGTGTCGAATTCAGTAGCACAGGCAGCAGTAGATGACTCTGTCCATTGAGCTAGATAGACATAGAGCTAGAACTAGAACCCAAGGTCTTTGATTCTTAACAAGGACCCATTGCTTTCTAGTCTCTGAATTCAACTCAATTTCTGCTGCATGACCTCTGACTCAGATGTTTATGACTCTCATTTGCACATAGGGCTTGCCTATGTGCATCCCTTTATCACAGGTTGGCAGTAGACTGGTTTCTCAATACCTGTCTGTGTAACAACAGTTGACTGCCCCTTAGAAACACAACTGAAGACAGAAAGACATCCCAGGATGCTTTAGAATTTTCCGGTTTAGGCCTGGCTGGAGGACTGTGATATAGAGATGCCCAGGAGGGAACAGAGCTAATCCTAAACTACGGGAGCAAGGGGCAAAGACAATGTAGAGGGAACCACAAGGTCACTAAAAGCATTGCCTTGATTGGTTGTGTTTTGCTTCATTAAAAAGTACAACAACAACAACAATAGATACCCACATTTTTCAAAACACACAAGTATAACTTTGGATAGATTTCCTCAAAGGCAACTACTGAGAGCTTGGCAGAGCCTCTGCTGTGGGGGTTGGTTTAGATAAACAAAGGCCTTGGGGAAACGTGTAATCTAAGCTTCTCCCTATGGTCTATGCCAGCATTTTAGCTGCCAATAAGTAGACATGCTTTTTGATTCCAAAAATAAAATGTGATTATACCCTCACTACCCTAGTCTACCCTGACCATTCTATGGGTCATCACATGAAGAAAAGGAGTGATACACTTTGTGGTAGTGTTTTTGGTAAGTTACCATTTAGAAAACTCTTGAGTGTGTGCTGTCATAGAGAGGCTGGCTGCTGTGGGTACACAGTGACCACCTAATAGAGCCTCTGAAAGTGCCTCTCCTGCCAGGGACACATGGTTTCCATTAGTAAAGAGCTGGCTCTTTCTGACCCCAGAGTTCTCTCTTATTGTGATGTATATGTATTTGATACTTCTCTAGATTGGACATGAAGGTAAGGAAGGAATAAACACAGAAAATTAGGGACATTTTCTATAGCTGTGACAAGGAAAACAATCCTGTGTCCCTATCATGAAGGCCTTGGAAATGTCATCATGTCAGTACATTTCCTGCTCCTATAACAGAAAGTCTGAGACAACACAATTTATTAAAGAAAAGTTTATTTGGACTTTAGATATGAAGGCTGGCAAGTTCAAGGGTGTAGCAGTGATGTCTGGTGCCATAACATGGCAGAAAGCAAAAATACAAACAAGTTTGTGTAAAAGAAGCAAGCCTTGAGAGGCAGCCTCAAACCCACAAGAAAGGTATTAATCCCCATGAATCACCAAAGCACACCTTAAAGGCTCCACTTCTTAATACCAGACAATAACAATTGAATTTCAACATGAGTTTTGGAAGGTGCAAATCCTATTCAAATTAATCTTCATGATTTTTCTGAAGTAGTATTAACTATGAGAAGAATTGGAATCTTTCTTTCAGACCCCTTATCTACCTTCCTTACCAGATTCACAGCCCTGTACTACTCAGGGGACCATCTTGTCCCAATTTAGGCACTTGCTTACTTTCAGAAGCCTTCATACCAATAATGGTTTCTTCCTTGAAATGAACAGAAAACAGGAGGAAGGAAGAGAGAAAGAAAGAGAGAGAGAAAGAAAGAAAGAAGAAAGAAAGAAAAGTAAAGAAGGAAAGAAGAAAGGAAAGAAGACATCAAGCTACCCTTCACTCATGCAGACACCATTTGGGATTCTTCAAGAGAGAAAAGTAACTTCTCTTAGCCTACAGAAGTTAAAGAATGAATATGAAGCATGGTGAATTATAAGCTTATATTTTTATAACTTTAATAAGAGCTTTAATAAGGGCTCTTAAACGATTTAACCTCTCTTCTAGCCCACCACCCACCAGAGGTAGTAGAAAAGGAAAGGTCGGTCATTGGACAAAGGAGGATAGAGACTTGTTTATCAATAGTTCTTTGGGGGAGATTCCAATCTTCATTGTGAGATTGCAGCAGTTCAGTTCACACGAATCAGAAGCTGTAGCTCCATCAACTCAAAAGCACCATTCACAAATCAGCAACAGCAGAACAAACCATGAGTTCTTCTAATTGGCCCAAGTCTGTGCAGAAGCAGCAAGAAGCTGCTGGAACACACAAGAAGCTTTTTGGCGCATTTCTCTCTATGAAATCACAACAAATGATGATCAGGAAAGAAGGCAAGGTGAAACAATGCCACAGTGTCATCAGCAAAGACCAGTGTCAGCAAAGCCCAAGGAGGACCAGCAAAAAGTGGCAAGGCAAACCAATGCCACACTGCGTCATCCACTGTCTGTTGTGTTATATTTATATCCTTTCCAAGCATCATGTGTCCTCTCAAGCATTCACTCTAGCAAAACATCACATGCCTTTTCCCAGACAACCTCCAGAAAAATACCATGTGTCTGTTCTCTGCATAACATTCTTCCATGCATCTGCTTCAGCAAAAACATCCCTCATAAGGCAGTTTCCAGAAAAACATTACATGACACAACAAGTCTCCAAAGAAACTAGAAACTTCCACTTCCGTGAATCCTAAGGTCAGTATATCATAAATGATTTTGAGAATCTTATATTCAGTAAACCTGTGTAATATTCCTTCATTTACTTTTTATTGTTGGGGATGTACTTAGGGCCTGACACATACTAGGCAAAAACTCTACCAATGAGCTTTATCCTCAACCCTGATCCTTTGTTCTCTGTTCACATTCTCAAAGTTAATTTTCTTCTAAAACGAATGGTACTAGTGAGCTGCTCAGGTCTGTCTCATTCCCATTCCCATGGCTGATATCACCTCCTCTGTCTGGCCTTTGTATTTTCTTCCATAATGACCGATGTGATGATACTAATCTCACTAGATCAGCTAAAGTAACTGTTCCATCTCATGACCTTTATTTTAATGATGTCTGAAAAACAACTTTAGAGTATAAAGCATCATGTGAAAGAGATTTGGACAGTAATACCTGAACATCTTTGGGAGCACTATTCTACTTTCCACAGGAGAACAAAGGCTAAAAGTGGAAGGAGGTGATGAGCAATCTCATAGGCAGGTCTCCTCCTTACTGTCAGGCAAGATTCCCTAGAAGGAGAATCTATATCTCTGCATATAAGAGGTGCTAATGCTCCCCACAGATGTAAGTACAGAGTACCAAGAATTCCTTCCCTGGCTTTAAGGAGGGACCAAAAGCGCTATCAGAGCTCCAGAAGACAGCTGGGTATGCTTTCTAATTTGGATATCTGAACTGGGCACACAAAAGAAAGAAGAGAGTTCAGCTTGAGGGTTGGGACATGAATGGGTCCCTGTGTTTCTGAAGAGCACTCTTTTACTTTGTGAAGGGCAACACTGGATTGGGGACAGGCACAGATGACAGAGTTATATTTGAACAAGTAACTCTGATGAATGATTTGATTAAAATTATCCAGAGTTATTTTATATTATGGACAGAAACTTAAATGCTTAGTAAGGGGCTCAGATCAGTAGTGTGGGACTCTGTCACTGTCTTAACAGAGATCAAAGTGCACTAAACAGCAGCCTGGTCATCCATGGCTTCCTTTTCCTGTTTTACATCCTTACATCCAAGCCTTGCTCCAAAGCTTTTCATGAAGGACTTTTGGTGTGAGAGAAACCCAAGCCACACTTACATTGGCAGCTTTCCTCCTGCTTTATTTATGTTAAAATAAAGTCAATTCTCACAGCAGGCGTAGGTGCCAATTTGAAAAGAGCCAAGTTATCAGTTCTCACTTTGCCCATTTCCACAAAGAGAAAGAGAAAAAAGATAAAGGCTGTCTGGGTGTGTATGTGTGTGGTGTGTGGTGTGTGGTGTGTGTATGTGTGTGTATGTATGTATGTATGTATGTATGTATGTATATGGGTGTATGTGTGTGTATGTATGTATGTGTATGTATGTGTGTATGTGTGTATGTGTGTATGTATGTATGTATGTATGTATGTATATGGGTGTATGTGTGTATGTATGTATGTGTATGTATGTGTGTATGTATGTATATGGGAGTATATATGTGTATGCATGTGTGAATGTGTGTATCTGTGTATGTGTATGTATGTATGTATGTATGTATGTATGTATGTATGTATGTATATGGGT